>WJXA01000293.1:0-69966 GCA_014282245.1 Rhododendron simsii
ATGAAAAAGCTAAATGCTGTCTGATTTTGAAAAAGGGTTTAGGCCTTCTAAAAGGTTAACTTTGCAAGGTCAATGTATTCTGGAAAGAACGAATACCATTCAATTCTTTGATAGCTTCTCTGATTCTCGGAGAAAAAAAATTCTTTGATAGCAATTAAAGCTTCATTTTCTCACACAAGTGGCCATCAGACCACTGACATTCATGGTTTGGATATGAAATTAAAAAAAAAACTTCTCGATCGATTTCAAGTTGCTCATATGAACTTCGTTTCTAGATGTACGTAGTACTATCTCGTACTAAAAATGCTACAATATGGAAATTTCAAAGCGATTAAGGAGCGCCTAAAAAGGTACAAGAGCAATTTCCTATCGTATTTTCTTGCTGGCATATGCCCTGAAGTTAGCCAGCTTCAAGGGAGATAGTAGCTAGGAAACAAAATCTGTCTAGCAATTCAAATATTGTAATTTTTTTTTTTGGGTCATTATGTCCGTCTACTGATTCTTTTTTTTGCTCGGCGAAAGCCAACATTGTTATATTAAGTTAGTGAAGCTTGAAACCCTTGTCAAACGCATGAGAGTACAAGCATGGTCTAGAATCCGTGGCGGATTTGACTGCAGTTTTCTGCTCAATGTCTATTAGAATTTAGAAAGGTCTTGGCAGTACTACCAAGATCAATGTAAACCATTAATTCTAGACGAAGGTAGATGTGGGGAACTAGTCCAAATATCTCTCTCTCTCTCTCTCTCTCTCTCTCTCAAAACAGAGATCACCAATCAGTCAAACAAAGAGCGACCCACAAAAACTTGTGGCATATTCTTTCTTTCACAAGATTAAGTATAGTACGTGTAGTACATTACTGCGAGACTTTGGCTTCCCACCCTTGACTTCCACACCTTTAAAATGTTACCATTTTTTGGCCGCCAAATTAATAGTACAAACAAACTATTAGTTGTACGTGACTACAAAACCCAAAGACGTATCCCACATGGTTATTCTTGGTTTTGGATCTGCACTTCCATTGAAAAGTAAAAGAGCACGTTCGCAATAGATGTCGTAGCGGAATTTTGGCGACAATATCTCCAAAGTTGGGCCATTTAATTTGTTTGCCCATGAATGTTTTTTTTAATCAAGTTTGTTCATGACTTTGATTATATGCTTTTGAACAAGAAACGATCAAACAACTTCAAAAGTTGTTTAAAAAGAGTTCCTATAAATATCCAAACTTAATGAAATATCCGATTGAGGCGTTAAAAATTGGGTTGCAAAGTTGGTATAATTGGCTACAAGTTTATGAAAATGACTATAAGAATGAAAAATTCTACTACGGGTAGAAGATTATTGTCCTAGGTGTAATGCTAGCCCTGAGGACATTAATCATTTATTTAGAACCTGTTTTAGTGGACCTCTGGGGAGCTACCGCATTTGGACAGATCATGAGAGGGAATTTGGACTCCTCCATTGTGGACTGGTTTGGGACAAATCTTCGGAAAACCAAACCTATGGGTATTAGTACTAAGATCCCTTGGAACATTCTATTTAGTACCACTATTTGGGAAATTTGGAAAGATAGAAACAAGAAGAGTTTTGATAATTTTGATAGTATTACTGCTGTTAGTTCCAAGAGCTCTTATGACTATGCCATTGAGATCGTGGAGGCTTTTAAATCCCCCCTTTTGACTGACCATAGGAATCCAAGACTAACAAAGTGGGTATCCCCATGTGCAGATAATATCAAGCTGAACGTTGATGGATGCTGATATAGTGCTGACAGAAACGGTGGGATAGGAGGGATATTTAATTTCGGGACACCAATGGCACCTGGATCTTGGGATTCTATGGAAAGTTGAATGCAGAATCAAGCATGGCAACAGAAATTTGGAGTATTTACAGAGGGCTCACAATTATTCTCGAGAAAGGGCTGGTGAAAATGGACATAGAATTTGACTCTCTCGTGGCCGTCAACCTTGTGAATGAAGGGAAATCCGAGGAATCATCCTCAAAGTACAATCATCAACGATGCAAAGATGCTACTGCAACAGACAGAGTCTCGGCTCACCCTTAGTTTTAGAGAAGTAAATCAATGCGCGTACCACCTAGCCAGAGTGGGTGCCAAACAGAATGACAATCTCACTGTTCTTGCTCAAGCTCCTTTATCCATTAGGGAGTTTTTAATTCGGGACTGCCTAAACATTAGGCAGATTCTGGACTAGCTTAGGTTTTCCTTTGCTGTAATTCTGTAGTTCGATCTCAAACCTTCTCTTAGCACTTCTGATGCTTATCTTCATTTTGGTTTAGTATTTATGAACTTCCACTTGAACCAAAAAAAAAGAAGAAGATTAGTCATATTTCGCTACCATTGCCCAATTCCAGTAAACTGATGCAGTTCCAAATCGAGCGCCAACAGTAGGTACACCTAGGATCTCATGAGCGCTTCTCACCTCCAGTAAATGGTGCAGTTCCAAATCGAGCACTAACATTTTTTTCTTACTTGTACTATATCTTTTTATTTTTTAAAATTTAATAGTAAGTGGACAACTAAGTTCGGGATCGGGGCTTGGGGAACCCAAACATCGGTGACAGACACTTACTGATCTCTCCCCGGTTCAGTTGTTGGATTTGGTTATCTCGTGAACTCTTACACGAAGGATGTAGTGTCCTGAAGACTTGGGGAGGGGAGATGAGTGCTTACGTAAATCGAAATGGGCTAGTGTTTAATTAGTACCAAATTGTACAAAGAAAGCTGCTATACACACAGACAAAAGCGCACAAATTATGCACATATTTTTTTTTGGGCTCATCATGGGTCCCACACAAATGATCCGAGTCGTTCATTAAATGTAAAACACTTTTTCAAGGGTTACCAAGAAAAATTAGCTCAATCCGATACCTATAATATCTCGATCCAATCATCTAACTTTTTATTGAGATTTCAGAATAATAAAAAGTTAAATTATTGGATCGAGCACTTAAAAGTATTGGATTGAGTTGATTTGTCACAAACACCCTTGAAAACATGTTTTACATTTAATGAACGGCTTGAATTATTTGTGGGACCCGTGGTAGGCCCCACAAAAAAACCTGTGCACAATCTGTGCATGAAATGTCTGTGTGGATATATTTTTTGTTGTACAAAAGGTTATAGCACACATCCCGAGTTGAAGTTCTCTCATGTGATGATTTCTCATGCAACACAAAATAGGAGTCACCACAATCTTATTTCATGATCCGAACCGTTCATAAAATAGGTCTTGGTGTGTTCAATGTCCACACCCAAAAATTAAGTTGATCAGAGATCAGTAAAAAATTGGTCGAATCATATTTGTTTGAAGAAAAATACACGGTTAGTGTCTGACAGACTTTCTTTCCTTGTGACAAATATGATTTGTTCAACTAAATACCTTTGTCCAACGAACTTAATTGATTTTGCGTAGGGACGTTAAATACATTGAGACTTAGAAAATAAATTGCTCGAATTGTCAAGTGAACCCGTGCTCGATTCCATTTTGCGTCACATGAGAAACTTACTTCGAGTCATGAGAGAGAATCATTCCTGGGTAATGTGAGTTTAGTAAGTTGTAAATTCAAAACATCGCGACTTATAAGAAATGCTATAAACTTTCATACAGAATGGTATGTATAGTTTGCAGTTGATTTATATTATAAACTAAATTAAACATCGATCCACTATATATGCTAGTATATATTATTAATCACGTCCATTTATAAGAACATTTTGTTACAGGACCAGGCGTCCAGGCCACTACTAAATATAGCGCATATGTTCAGAAAAATATTTATCATATGCTTGTCAAAAAAAATATTTGGGCGCGGTCAATCAAAAAAATTTCATTGTAATCTGAACCGTTCAACTTTATGAAGGATACTAGACAAGAAGATCTACTATTAGGTAGTAAAAGTAATGCTTGATATCTCAAGACTCCAGAGGAAAGAACATGGCAAGGAGTATTAAATGTCTCCATCTCTTATTTCCTTTGTAGGCACATAGAAGCCTAAATTTATTATTCATTAATAAAAATACAATTATCCTTCCCCTGACATTATTTCTTATTCTACCTCGTATTTTCTTCTTAAATTCTTGGCTATAGCTCACAACGTTCTTAGTTGAAACGAAGTTGGTTTTTGGGCTCCTTGTTCGGTGAAAAAACCCCAAAATGCTTCTCACTCTCTACTCCAATCTTCTGATTCTCATCAAACATGGCAAACAAATAAGTCCCAATAGCCTTTCCAGGCCTCTTGGGAGTCCCATTCCCTCCTTTCACATGATTGATAAGGTTCCTATAATAAGTGCCTGCATTCTCCACGGAAGCATCATTGTCTCCCGCAGACGGCCATCCGCTCTCTAACACCATGATTTTCATGTTGGGTCCGCCTGCCTTCTCTACAGTCAAGTAGGTAGTGTCCAACAAGGCATCGAAAAGGTTCCTCTATTGATTCTGACATGGCAAGGAGCACAAATGGAGCAAGGCGAGCCGTTTCACCGCTGTTGGGATTGACCTCATTCCCAACGGATATGATCCGGAACTTGACGTCCGGATAATAGTTTAGGACACTGTCCTGGACCCACTTTGCTGCAGCGGGAGCGTTGTTTGCGAGACGCTCGAGATCACTGTTACGGACGTCAAGTATCAATTCTATGTTGGATCCCTTGAGGGCTTGGAGAGCTTGTGGGACTGGAGAGTACGTTCTCATTCTTCGAATGCCGTTGGGTTAATCACTCAGAAAAATCGATCTGTTTCTAGCTTTAGGTGTACAGGTCCGGATATAGAACATTTGCACTGGTTGCGTTCGCATCTGTACACATAAATCTGTGTTCCTGGGATTGCTCTGAATGTAAACCAGAGAAATCAAGCAATGATATGTAAATTAGGATTAAGTTTGATAACATTCAAGATAGGGCTCTCTATGCAAATGTTTGAACGAAATTAAAAAAGAAGAAGATAAATCGATTCCAAAAAGAGAACATACTCCTATTGAACATATTATTTCAAAAATTCAAAAGTTACCTCATGATATTAGACCTTTTTTTCTTTTTCCTTTGAGTTAATTTGGATTCTGTATTTGATCTACCTCTTTTGGTTTAACTCTTTTTTCCTAAGTATCTTAGTTAGTAGATATTTCATTCGTTCCTTTTTAGTGTTCACCTTTCTAATTTTCGTTGTCTCAAAATAAAATTATCCATTTCAAATGTAAAACGGGTAATGCCTGCTAAATTTTTTAATTTACCCTTCTTTTAGAGAATTGAAGTATGTAGATTTCAAATGATCACTTTAAATGCTGAAGGGTATTTTTGAAAAGTTAACTTTTTAAAGTGTGATGATGTTTTCTTAAAAAATTGAATTAATTTTAAATGGATACCTAAAATAGGATAGAGTAATAGTACCATGAATTTTGATTATTGAGATGGACGGGTGAGATGCTGAACCACACCCTTGTAGTGTAGTGCACCCTTACACTACAGGGTCCTCAGGTCTGAGTAGAGGTGTCAAATGGGCCGTGCCGGCACGGCACGACACGGGCACGCACGAGCACGAGGCGGCACGGCACGTCACAAGCATGGTTTTGGCCTGGCACGGCACGACACGACATGGTCTTAGTGGGCCTGAGGCACGACACGAGCACGGAAGTGGGTGGCACAGCACGGGCACGGCACGAAAGTTAGCTTGGCACGGCACGACACGGGCACGGGCACAGAAAGTGGACAGGAACGGCACGGCACGACACGGTTCTAGCTGGGCACGGGCATGGGCACGACACAGGCACGACACGAGGCACGGAAAAACAAAAAAATAAATAAATAAGCCAAATGGCTTTTTTTAATTTAAAAAAGTAAACAATTTCTATTCGGTAAAAAATATTGGTTTACCTTTAAACATCTAAGATATTTAATTTAAAAAAAAAATTTCTTAAAAAAATCATGTTTTTAAAAAATCAATTTTTTACCTTTAAAAAATTATCAATTTTTATTTCGGTAAAAAATATTTGCTTTGTTTTTGTTAGTGAATAGGCTTTGGACTTTTGGTTTGTAAATTTAACATTACAAGTTAATGAGTAAAATTAAAAAAATTTATCAAAATATTTATGGTGCAAAAGTAATTTAATAAGAAAGGAATTTATTTAAAATAGAACGACTTAAACGGCACGGTCCGACACGATTTAAGAAAACGGGCCGGCACGACACGATTTAAGAAAACGGGTCGGCACGACACGACGCGATTTAAGAAAATGGGCCGGCGCGACACGACACGATTGGCAAACGGCACGCACGACACGACACGATTTAAGTAAACCTGCCGGCACAGCACGACACGATTGACAAACGGCACGGCATGGCATGGCACGGCACGGCACGACACGACACGATTTGAGTAAATACTGTAAACGGGCCCGAACGGCACGGCACGAAGCACGGAGTTAAACGGGTCGTGCCGTGCCGTTTGACACCTCTAGGTCTGAGGTACAGTTCCACATTAGACCTTCTCTACCTCCGTCGCTGGTTGACCCCAAGGATACCAAATGAATGAGAGAGAGAGAGAGAGAGAGAGAGAGAGAGAGAGAGAGAGAGAGACTATCATGTGAAGATTAGGAAGAAATAGCACAAGGAGCAACAGAGAAACGAGGAAAGGGTTGTAGAACAATATTGTTGCATGTAAAACAGCCATTTAGAAGAGGAAAAGGATCAACTAGCAAAGCTAGGACTAGAAGTATCTAATCTCTAGTTCAAAAGTTGTATGTAAGTCACGATGTAATTAAAAGCAATATTATACTATAATGTCACCTCCCTTTTATACAGGCAAATTAAGCAAATTTTTTATTTTTTTGTTACGAATGATGATGTAGATGAGCAGAGGGCATTCATTTTAGGCAAAGATCACATGCTCGTCTCCGATGAACATACCACGGTCTAGTTTCGGTAATCCATGAAAAAACTCAAATTGATCCACACATTTTTACTAGCAGAAAGGAAAATTCTATTTTGATCGGGGCGATCATGAGGTCAAAATTTATAGCGCATAAAGGACTTGTGTGCCAAGTGTAGGATACCAATTGGCTCTTATAACACTAAGTCAATATGTTTTTGCGGACAAAAAGAAATTTAGCCCTTTAATTTATATTCCCTCCGTCACAAATTGGATGACAATTTTTGAAATTTGTGCCATTTTTCATTACTTATATCTTTCAATCTATAATATTTTTCACGAGTTTGAAAATTTTGTATAATAGAACTAATTAAGAGCTATCGAATAAGATCCATATTACATATTTTTTGATATTCAAATCGAAAGATATAAGGAACTGAAATTGACACAGATATCAAAAATTATCATCCAATTTAGGACAAAGGGAGTACATTTGAATCGTATCTGTGGTAGTTTGAAAGAAAGCAGTTTTCTTGGCTGAAAATATTGTGGATTTGCAACAAAATGATATGTTGTTGCTATATTAAAGTTTGAACGGATAGAGTCTTGACCAATTCGTTGCTAATTTTTTTTTGGATTTATACAACAAATCTAATTAGTCCATTGGGGATATTATCCACTCAATAAACTAATGACCACTTATCATTCTTTAAGTGGGTCCCATTTTAACAAAAAACTTCTATTTAACCATATAAGATTAGCTATTCCACTGGAGATGTCTTAGTTCCATGTCTTAGTTTGCCACCACAATGGGTGGCCCATTTGCTTGTAGTTTTCTTAAATTTCTTTGTCTGCATTAATTGTTTTCCTATGACAAAATAGAAGTCTTCATTTGAAACCAAACAAGACTCCAAATTAAATCATGTGGAGCCTTAGACCGGCCCAAGACTTGAGAGGGAGTGGCCCATAACTAGTCACAAAATGCGAAACCAGACACCTGGTATTGGTAACTAACAATTGACGAGTCAAATTGGGAATGATCACTTTCTTGTGGCCATTCATCAAACCTAATTTAATTTCGGGGTTTTTAATTATTTTATTTTTGCGTGGTAAAAGGAAAGGGAAATGGGAAAGTAGAAGTTGGCCCATGATCACTAATAACTTCCAGTAGCTACCCATAACAATGAAGGTTTGCTTCTGGCTTTGCTCGGTTGGTTTCGTTTTGGGCGAGATGTTCGTTGATTTGGAGAGATAGCGGTGTAGTTTTTTGCGGAAGTAGGTGAAGTTTTTTTTTTTTTGTCAGGGGGAATGGCGCTTAATTCCTTCTAGGTCTCGGTGGTTTTGTCTCTGTGTCTGTTTGGCTCTCTGGCTATTTGATGATGGGGTGTGTGTGTAGAGTTTGAGGTTTGCTTGGGTTTTTGGATGTTTTATGTTGGTTTTTGTGGTTTTTACGGTGTTCAATTAGCATCTTGCCTTCTTTTAGGTCTCGGGTGATTTAGTGTCGGTATGCCCTTGATCCTTATAATCTTTGTAATAAAAAAATAAAGATTAATAAATTCTTTTTGTTTAGAAAAAAAAAAATGAAGTGCCCGAGTGGTGGAGTGCGCAAGATGGGACAGTTGGCAACATGAGGTGAAGGCGGGAAGTTATTTGTTCAAATTGGACTGCCAAGTTTCAAAATGGGACGGGAGAGGATCAGACATTTTCTTTTCATGGAAAAATAAAATTACAGAGCACGGAGCCCAGAATCAAATTGAGAGTGTGTCAGTGAGTATCAATGAGATATGGATGGGGAGGGGTGTTATTCGGTCGGTTCGGTTCGGTTCGGTTCGGGGTGGATTTGCCGCACCCCGATCGGGTTCGGGGTACATAGTCCGGAGACCGATCCCGACCGGTATTAATTTCGGTTCGGTTCGGTTCGGGGGGGCGTTCGGTTCGGTCGGGGCGTTCGGGGCGATCGGTCCGCCCGAAATGGGCCTTAGTTGGGCCATTTTTAAAAATTAACAATAGACTACGGGTTATGTTTGGGTCATTTTTTCACCCATATTTGGGCCATTTTCACATGTTTCTCACCCATATTTGAGCAATTTTAACTTTAAGTCAATCACTTATGTTTGGATCATTTTTTTCACCCATATTTGGGCCATTGTACCTTTTTTTTTTTTTTCAAACACCAATTGAAAAAAAAAAAACATACAACAAGTATGCTCAAACAATTACAACTTTCACAAGTACTCTTCCCAATTTTTTTTTTTTCAATCGATTGGAAATATCTTCTACACTAGTGTATGTAACTTGAAGGAGTTAAAGTAATTTAGAACATAAAGTGCAATCAATTGGAAAATTTTGCAAAAACGTCCCCATCTTCGCCCAACTCCGCTTTATTCAAAAGGAAAAGAAAAGCCACGGTTGTTTAAGGTGTAGAATTGAGCCAATGTGTGGAACAACATTCCCAATCCGGGCAGGAGAAATTGGATTGGTAAGTAATACCATCCCTAGGCCCCCTCTTTCAAGTAAAGTCTTAAAAATTATACTTGATCTCACCAATGAGATTAACAAAGTAAATAAATCAAGCAATGAAATTCCAAAAATAAAAAATAAAAAAAGTAAGACCCAAAAGTTAGCCATTTAAAATCTTGTCGGAAGTTAACAGTTCAAAACAATAAGAGGCTAAGAGCCAGAAAATTAAAACAATTTATATAAATATATATAATATATAGTTCGGTCGGTTCGGTCGGTTCGGTCCTCGGTCGGTTCGGTTCGGTTCGGTCGGTTCGGTCCGCATTCGGTTCGGTTAGGTTCGGTCGGTATAGATTTCCAGAAAACCGAGACCGAACCGATATAGGTTCGGTTCGGTTCGGTCCACCCCGAACCGAAAAAAACTCCCTTGGACCGACCGAAGACCGAACCGATCGGTCGGTTTTTTCGGTCATTTTCGGTCCGGTCGGGTTCGTAACAGCCCTAGGTAAGACACTTCACATATATACTCAAGTAGTAGTATACAATAGAGACTGAGGACAAAACCATGAAATGTAAGCCCCAAGCCCGCGGGTTTGGGCAACCCCTGACATAAGACAACGAAAAAAAATTTTAAACCCAAAAAGAAAATTTTAGTTTCAGATTAAAAATAAATGGTGATATTACTCGATCCTAGAACACAACCAAAATGGTGATATTCTTAGGAATGAGTTATTCTAAGAACTTAGAATTTTGAAAACAATATTGCCGTGAGAAGTAACAAAATTGATTGACATTCTTGATTTTATGGTGGTATGGGTTGCTTATCTTATTAAATTTTGTTGACAGGTTACAATTACTTTAACTGTAATGACCCGTAATTTTTATCCATTTATAATATCATTTAAAAAGTATTATTAGTAATAATAAAAATTATTTCCTTAATAGATATATACAAAAATAATTATCTTATCTTAATTATCTTACTTTTATATATTTTTTAAATTGCATGCATGCATACATGCAAACTCCTTCCATCTCTCCATCTCTTACTCAGTCTCTACCTCCTTCCTGATCACGAATTCGCCCTTATCTCGTCCATCTCAGAGCCTAAGAGATAGAATTTTCATTAAATTCAATCTCATCCTCCTACTCCAAAATTTACCTATAAATACCCCATCACTCCGATCCTAGGGCATACCACATACTTCCCACGCCCCACCAGTCCAGAAAAGAGAGAAAAATCGGAGAAAAGCAAGCTTCAATCCATGGAGTTTTAGAGAGAGAAAGTGAGAGAGAGAAAAGTGGGTTTTATACCTAGACCCAACCGAAATCCAATTCGATCGTTCCAAACTCTTCCTACAACTCCTAGCATCACCAAACGTCATCCAATTTGATCCCAAGGTCTTTCGATCAAAGAACCCGAAGTCTTCTTCCCCAAAATTCAAGATTCGTTTTTAAATCAATCCAATCCGATTCAAGGTATTATAATTCATTCCAATCATTCCTCTAAGTATATTAAGTGTTATTATGCTTAACCTTATGCCCCGAACGAGCCCATGCATCGAAACCATCTCAAAAAGACCAAAAAAATCGAATCTGACAGAAACATTGCGGCCGCAACCTTCGGGTTTTCCAGCCGCAAGAACTAGGTCTATGACCTTGCGGACCGCAAGGTCAACTCGGTCCAACCTTGCGGTTTGGACTGTTTTGCTTCGAATCGATTTTGGGACCTTCTAAACTTGGTATTTGACCCACAAACTATTTTTCCTAACCTTTTTACACCTCAAAGTTCATACCTTGTTAATATCATATTTTTTTAATTTAATTATCTATTTATTATTTATTTATTTGTTATTGTTCAAGATTTTACAAACGAAAAATCTTTGCGACCTTCCGAATGACGTTTTTAACACCCAAACTATTTTTCCTAGATTTCTCGCATCTCAAATATGATATCTTACTGATTTCATATTTATTTTATTAAATTTACTATTTATTATTATTTTTAAAGTGTTTCCAAATCAAAATTTCTTTACGACCTTATAAACCTTGCTATTGATGCCGAATAATTTTTTTTAGACTTTTTACAGTCCAAAGATGAAATCTTGTTAACCTTAACATATTTTATTTATTAAGTAATTTATTATCTATTTATTCTACTTTCAACAACTTTTGTTAACATCATTATTTAAAATAATCCCGCGACCCTCCGAACCCAACTTTTAACACTCAAACATGTTGCATAGGACCTTTAAGGCTCTTATCGAGGTCATGATAATTATTCTAATATTTTTACCTAATTAATGTGTTAAATTGGTTTTTAATCAATCTAATTCCTTAAGAATTAATTAATGAAAGTCTCGAAAATATTTTTTTTAATTTTTATAAAAGTTCTACTTCATTATTGACATTGCGACCATACAAGAATAAGGACAACGGCCCATTCATAAAAGGTGGTGTGATTGTATTGCTCGTTATTTGTTTTTAATTATTATTTGATTTAATTGTATATTGCACCGACACTTGATTTGAATGTTAGATTGGACCCTAGAGACATGGGGTGGTATGCAAATAGAATTCACCTAGATGATGCTAGGTAGTGGATGAATTGGAAAGTTTTGTTTTTAGATTGCCTACAGGCGAAATTTTGAGATGTGATGAGAATGGAACTGGCGGGAGTCCAGTGATAATTGTGATGATTGTGAAGTGGTATATGAGATAAGCGAACCCTAGTCATGATTTAAGCATGATAAGCTTACCCCTTATTGTAGTTATTGGGGTGCACACTCGGTATATAACTTAGGTGTATCTGCGACAGCAAAGGGAAGTGACCTCATGGGACCGAGCATGGCTAGCGGTTGGGGAGGAAAGATCCCGCGGAGGAGATCTTAGATTATACGATAGGTTAATGGATAGTAATGAATTGGCTTATGTGAAAAATCTCTGTTTTACTTCTTCGTATCATTTTATCATTTTATCCTGCTACTTGCTAACTGTAAAATAAGAGGGGTAGTTGGGTTGGGTTATACTACGGGGTGAACTCTTTCACTTAGGTAAGGATTGCTTGGCATCCGTGCCAGATTTTGCAGAAAATCAAGAAGAGACACAAAATTCCGAAGGCGAACAGTTTTATGCGGAGGAGAATCCAGAGGTGGGAGTCAAGCCAGAATATGCTTGGAATCCGTATTAATCCTAGAAGACGGCTCTGTTATTTTGTCTAGTTTACTACCACAAAAACTATTTTCAGTATTTCCACAATAGTTTGCAATAAACGAATCTTTAGGGTGAATTATCCGTTTTGAATTTTGAATTTAATTTAACAAATTTTTAGAAATCAATATTTAATGCCTTCGATTTTATTCCCGAAAATCGGGCCGTTTTTTTTTTTGTGGGTAAATCAGCTTGAAATTAAAAAGAGGCTAACCGAATATACAGCCTACAAGGGGCATACCCCAGGAGGACAAAGGAAAAGAAAAGAAAGAAAGAAAAAAAAGGATAAAAGAAAAGACAGAGAGCCTATGCTAAATGGCTACATAGGACTAATGGTAAATGAAACACCTGTTTCCTACCCATCTAATAATAAATGAAAATCGGGGCGTTACATTAACGGAGATGAGTTTTCTACGTTGAAATTGATAAAAAAAATGACAAATTTCGTGAAATGTACATTATGACGACTTATAAGAACTTGCATACGAAATACAGAGTGATATGTAGTTCGCAGTTAATTAATTTTAAACCAAATTAAAAATCCACTGTTAATAATAGTGCACAGGTTCAGAATTCTCATATGCATCGTAGGGGTGTAGAACATCTCGGTGTGTTCAATCAAAATTTTGTCATTGTAATCTTAGCCGTTCAACTGTTTCAACTTTATGCAGGATACTAGACAACAAGAACTAATACTCCCTCCGTCTTATATTCTTGGTCATGTTTTACTTTTTGTGTCACTTAAACAATTGTCTATATCTCACAATCTATATTGGTTTTTACAATTTCGAAAACTTTGTTTGATAAAATTATTTGAAATCTATCAAATAAGATCCATATTTGATATAAAAAATATTATAAATTAAAAAGTATAGCTAATTTTTTAAGAGGTTCCAAATAGTAAACAAAACAAAAAATATGCGACAGAGGAGTATATTATTGGGAAGTAAAAGTAATGCTTGATATATTTTCAGAGGAAAGTACATGGCAAGGAGTATTAAATTCTCCATTTCTTATTTCCTCCGTAGGCACATAGAAGCCTACGTTTATTATTCTATAAATACATTTATCTTTCCCGTGATATTATTTCTTATTCTTTCATGTATTTCATCTTAATGCCTGGCTATAACTCAACTTTCTTAGTTGAAACTAAGTTGGTATTTGGGCTGCTTGTTGGGTGAGAAAAGCCCAAAATGCTTCTCACTCTCTGCTCCAGTCTTCTGATTCTCATCAAACATGGCAAACAAATAAGTCTCAATAGCCCTCCCAGGCCTCTTGGGAGTCCCACTCCCTCCTTTCACATGATTGATAAGGTTCCTATAATAAGTCCCTGCATTCTGCACCGAAGCAGCAGGGCCACCCGCAGATGGCCATCCGCTCTCTGACACCACGATTACCACGTTGGGTCCGCCTGCCTTCTCTACAGCAGAGTAGGCGGCGTCCAATAGGGCATTGAAAAGGTTCCTGTATTGATTTTGACCGTCCTGTGGGAAGCCTCCGGTTGCTGTGAAAAGCGCATACGGTAGAGGCACGCTTTGTTGATTTTCGATGTGGCTGAAGTAGGGGTATATGTTAAAGAGTAGTGGGTTGTTGGTGTTCTTTAGGAAGTTGATGATCGGTCCCATGAATGACCCCGAGGCGCCATTGAAAGAACCCTTAGAAGGAGGGTACGAGTTGCTTACCAGCGCCGAGTATGTTGCAGTGGAAACCTGTTGGGAATTTAGACACTGAATAGGTTAGAGTCATACATACAAAGGATCACAAAAATCGATTAGCAATTAGAGTAATTTATAAAGATCTGAGGATAAAATTGAAAAATACTTCAGATACACATGTCCGGACGTATAGGAATTCAGAACCATTTGTCAATGTTCCACATGAATTGTGTGGGATTTACGTGTATCAAACGATTCTGAACACATGCATATTTTTTTGGATCCATGTCTGAACATGTGTGTCTGTAGCATGGTTAAAAAGTTATATCAAGTAGAGAACCTTGATTTTGTCCTTCAAGCCAGCAGAGGCAATTGCATCGTAGATCTTTGACATGGCAGGGAGCACAAACGGAGCAAGGCGAGCCGTTTCACCACCGTTGGGATTGACCTCATTCCCAACGGCTATGATCCGGAACTTGGCGTCCGGATAATAGTTCAGGACGTTGTCTTGGACCCACTTTCTTGCAGCGGCAGCATTGTTAGCAAGACCCTCGAGATTGCTATTAGGGACATCAAGTATGAATTCGATGCCGGATCCCCGGAGGGCTTGGAGAGCTTGTGGGTCCGGATAGTATATTCTCATCCTTCGGATGCCG
Source organism: Rhododendron simsii (assembly GCA_014282245.1). Classification (NCBI taxonomy): domain Eukaryota; kingdom Viridiplantae; phylum Streptophyta; class Magnoliopsida; order Ericales; family Ericaceae; genus Rhododendron; species Rhododendron simsii. The sequence continues at coordinate 14,861 of WJXA01000293.1, forward strand.
TTGGATTTGTAGAGTTGGACCACATCTTGATTGGACGGTAGATTGTTGCCTAGTCTTCCGTTGCACACTCCTACTTGTGCATCTGCATGAATTCGACTTCATTTAGCCAATATGTGGTGGGTTTAACACTTTGGGAAAATCTATTTCCAGCAGATTTAGGTGCACAAATCCGAATACATTTATTGACCTCTACACATAAATCTGCATACCGAGAATTGCTCTGTGTATAAATCGGAGATATCAAACAACGATACGTAAATCAAGATCAAATTCGATAAAGGACCAAAATGAATTCATTCAAGATTGGGCTCTTCATGCAAATGTTTTTGTGAACAAATTAAAAAGAAAAAGATAAATGAATTCCAAAAGAGAACTTAATACGTATTGAACGTATTAGTATTACAAAAAAGTATTGTACCTCAGATTGTACCTTTTCAGCTCTCTGCTTTTCACTTTCCAAAAAACAAAAAACAAAAAAGCTCTCTTCTTTTATTTTGATTTCACTGAGTTAATTTGGGCCTCATGCATGTTTCATAATATTTTCACTTTACTCATTGAATTTGGTTTTGAATTGTTTTTTGGGCCTCCTTTACTACAAAAGAAAGTAGATAACTACAAGCCTTTTTACATATAAAAAAAATAAAAAAAATTTAGTGCTAGTGGCTGTATATAATTTGGAGAATTTTTTTTATACTAATAGTATTCTTTGAAATCGTTGTGGTGGCGATAGCATTCTTTGAAATCACTGCCGCCACTAATCCCCCCTGGCTCCATCCTTGATTGATCTGGCCTAGATATTGCTTTGGTTACATACACAAAAAAAAAAAATCTGAAGAGTCTTTGATCAATTAATGTTGAACACGGTCATCACAATTACGCACCACATTTGGAAGTTAGCTAGAACGGCCTAATTAATATGACACTGCCTATGGAGCCCATGATCAGTAGATATATTAGGTCATGTATGTGACAATATCACATAATATACAAAATTTTGCTAACCCCCACTATTGTATAAACTATGACAAAAATAAATAAACAATAAAATAAAATTAAACTTAGTATCATGCATCCATAACTTATTTACTGAGAAAGTTAATAACATAAACTCTCAAAACTAATCAATTGCTTGAATTGTTTTAGCGGATCAAGTCAAAGAGCAATTCAACACAATAATAAAAATGTCAATATTTAGCAATCTTGATCCAATTACAAAGAAAATGTATTTTTTTTTCAAATTTTATTCCTAAACCTCCAAATTTGTTTTGCATTAAATGGGTACTATCCACAAATAGAAAGAAATATATAAGACCATTGTCAAACACCCATTTAGAATGTACCAACGAATATATATTTATGCATGCCGCATATATGTCTTTTTTTAAATGAGCACACACCCCTGCAAGAGAGAGAGAGAGAGAGAGAGAGAGAGAGAGAGAGAGAGAGAGACCTGTTATGCGGAGATTAGGAAGAAATAGGACGAGTAGGAAAAGAGAAAGGAGAAAAGGAGGTTTGTAGAACATAGTTGCATGAAAAACAGCCATTTAGATCGAAGAGGAAATGAACAAAGCAAGCTTGGTATATATGGAAGTAGTTATGTAAAAGCCAATATAATGTCACCTCCCTTTTATAGAGGCAAATTAAGCATTCAAGCACCAAGCAAACTCTTCTTCCCGGCCCATCCCCGTCAAGTACTCCAGAGTTTACTTTTCCTTCTTTGAACCATTACTATTAGATTTCAATCATGCCCCGTTTCAGAAACCTTCTTAAAAAAAAGCAGATTATTTCACATTTTCAAACTCAAAAATAAAGTAAATGAAAAATAATTTTTCATTTTTTTTGCATCGTATAAAAGATTTCTTCGAGATCTTTCAAACAAGATCCATTTTACATATTTTTATATTTCAATAAGCTTATAATTTTTGAGCTTGAAATTATCTTCTTAAAAAATAAGGATTTTTGCCGATAAAAAAAAAATAAGGATTTTTTTTTGGTTCTGGAACGAAGCCTTAGTCCCTGGGATTTCTATATATATATGTATGTATTGCAGAAAAGAGAGTAATACTATAAGCTAATTAACTGGGGTTGATAGACAAACCAAGCTAGTTCATTTCGCGTTTGCTAGCTTGTTGAAAGCTCTGGTTCAAGATTTCGTTTGTTTCATTCACGAACAAAGCTTGATCATTTTTTTTGAAGTTCGTGAAGCTTTCAAACCAAGTTTGAACAAACCAGTGTATTGTCTACTTCTGAAACAATATTGCTGTGGTGTGCACTTGTTGTTTCTATTTCTGCTTGGGTTGGCTCCTGGCCGGCCCGCTTTCTTCTTCGGGAAAAATTCAAAAAAACCCCTGAACTTTGAACCTAATGTCAAATAGGCACCTAAACTTAAATAAACTTCAATTGAACACCTAAACTTTCACTCCGTTATTCAATTTACCCCCTTCCATCTCAATCCGTGACGTTCCTAACGGTAATCGTTGAGCTGGATACTAACAGACAAAACAAAACGTTAGAGGGAGAAATTGGAGGGGAAACAACAGTGATCTGGCACCTTTTTAAAGCCCTGTTCGGCTAAATAAGCCAGTAGCCTACTGGCTTATTTTTTGTCATTATTCAATTTTTTTTTTTATTTTTGCCTTGTTCTCTTTACAATTCAAAAAGACAAATTTTTTTGAATAAAGACAAAAATAAGCCAATAAGTCAATTTTTTTTGTCTTTATTAAAAAAATGGATTTCGTCATTATTTTTTACTTTTTAGATTCCTCTCGTTATGACAATGCAATAATCCCCAAAAAATTGAGGAAAACTAACAAATATGAAAAAAAGTTGAATAAGGACAAAAAATATGCCAGTAGGCTTATTTAGCCGAACGGGGCCTTAAAAATGTGCCAGATCACAGTTGTTTCCCTCCAATTTCTCCCTCTAATGTTTTGTTCTGTCTGTTAGTGTCCAGCTCAGCGGTTGCCGTTAGGAAAGTCATTGATTGAGACACCAGGGGGTAAATTGAATAACAGAGTGAAAGTTCAGGTGTTCAATTAAAGTTTATTTAAGTTTAAGTGCCTATTTGACATTGGGTTCAAAGTTCAGGGGTTTTTTTGAATTTTTCCCTTCTTCTTTTCTTCTTTTTCCATTGGGATCCTGGATGACATATGATTGTTCGGGAGCTTATGTGCAAACCTGGTTGGGATGTCTACTTCGAATTGTGATGCTGGTTATCCTTATTTTCTTCAGACTTATGTAATCTTTTTCCAAAGATTAGTAAAATTTCTTAACCGTTCAAAAAACAAAATTTTTTTGAACAAGTCATTGCTCGGCTCGTGAAGTTTTTTTTACTCCCAATTTGAACAAATCACTACTCGGCTAATATAACTTGTAGTAATATTTAAAAAATTCATTGTACTCGGAATCTGTTCATTCAAAAATTCATTCAAGATCAGCTTGCCAAATAAATAAATCAAGATTGAACACATTTTTCAAGATTGTTAAGTTTTGACTTAAATAATCAGTGCTTTTGCTCATTCAGCTCATTTATCGGTCCAATTTTTGTGCTTACAAATGATATGGTTGAGAGCAGAGGCCATTCAATAATTTAGACAAATCATATATATGCTCGTCTCCCATGAACATAAAAATAACAACCACAAAAGGTAAAGACAATTTTGTTCGGTGCCGTGTGTAGGATACAAGACTATGCACTATAACATTAAGGTCAAATTTTTTTAATAACTCTACGCTAGCTAGCTTACGCTTAACTCGTCAACCAATCCTGAAAGACTAAAACAGTGAATATAGTTTTGACATTATAATTTCTCACGCACACACATAAAGATCAATTTTTTTTTTCTTTTTTCCCTATTTTATACGGCAGAGTTTAGTTCCATGTCCTAGTCTGCCACCATTATAGGGTGGGGCCCATTTGCCTGTGACGAAAGTGAAATTTCTTTGTCTGCATCAATAATGGTTTTCCTGCACAAGAGAAGCTTTCATTTTAAACCAAACAAGACTCCTGTCTCCAACTAAACCAATCTGTACCTAGTCAAGTCAGGTCTAGACTTTGAGACGATCGTAACTGTACTTATAGGGGGGTTTGGCCTAACAGATCTAGAAGTCAGATTGTAGATTTGTCTGCACTCAATTTTGTTTTTCTTCAAATTTGATAGTTTTGACTTAATTTATTTTCCTCGTAAATTATTGATTTGTTCCGATGAGATGAATCTAAAAAGTGCAGAATTATGAATCCAATTAAATTTTTGTCAAAAATAATTCAAAAATAATTTTTGTTATGTGGCTGTGGTTTGTTTTGCAGGTACGACAGTAGCGGTGGTGGTGGCATTTGAAGGCGGCAGATGTTGGGGCAATTTAGATGGGGTTAGGGTTTTTTGGTTTGGGTTGTAGGTGTTTTGGACTTTGACCTTTGGGTGTTTTGGTTTGGGTTTGTTTCTTTTCAACTTGGGCCATTTTAAGTTTTTTCCCTTGATTTTGGACTCAACCTGTTGGGCTCAAATCAGTTTTCTCCACGTGGCTTAGGAGATGAGGGTCATGGATGGTCAGATCGGTGTATCCATGACTCTACACTTTGTGTTATGAGATAATAAAGCTTTCTTTTTGCTGTTTCACCAAAAAAAATAGAAAGTTTGTTTGTTTGGGATTATTTTTGTCTTTAGTGAGCTTTTTAAAGATTTTGACTATGATCATTTACTATTTTTTAGATTCCTCTCATCGAGAAGAACCAATAATTCACAAAAATAACGCAAACTAATAAATACGAAAAAATTTGAATAGAGAAAAAAATTTAACCCGCCTTTTTTATTAGGCCAAACCAACCACAAAAAACTTGTTTTTGCGTGCCCAAAAAACAGAAGCGAGAGCGTAAAAATATCTTGATGTGAATACCCCAAATTACTAAAGTTTGTAACTACATAATTTTAAGACCGAAAACAATAAATTCCACGGGAAATTTATGTGATCCAAGTCCAGAATCTCTCTCAAGCAACTATGCTACAACAACAAACACACGTACACAGTACACATAAGCCCACATGGCTTATGTGTGCATGTGTTTGTTTAAATGTTTGTGGTTGTAGAATTATTTATAATTATTGCTTATATATGTATACTAACAGTTTGGATCCTATAAGTAGATGTGGCAAATGAGCGGGTTTGAGCGAGTCTGGACAAGTTGAAACAAGTAGTGGGTTGAATGTGGACGAGTCGAATATGGATCGATAGAAGGCGGGTTGAAACGGGTTGAGTCAAATATGGGTTAAGCCATACTGAAACCCGACCCGACCCGACCCATTTTCCTCCCCACACTGAACAAGGTGAAAAATAATCATGTGCAGCCTGTAAAAAAAAAAAACCCACTCCGACCTTTAATCTCTGCCTACAATCCAACCCCCACCCCTTTTCCCCTCTCTCTCTGTCTAAATTCCAAACCAAACCATTACTTCTCCCGTGCCCCAAACCAAACCAACCAACCCTAGAATATGGAATTGCCTGAGTATTTCATTTTGTGGACTTTATTTTTTTTTTATTTTGTCTTTATTCAAATTATTCTAATTTTTTCACAGTGATTTATTTTGCGACAAACTTTTTACCCCTATCGATTCGTTTCAACGAGAGGAATCGGAAAAGTAATTTTTTTTTTAATTTTTACCCTAATATTTTTTTTTAATATCCAAGATTATAGACTTTAGTTTAGTTTTGCATCAATTTTTTTTGTGAATTATTGGTTTGACTCGATGAAAAGAATCGAAAAAGTAAAAAATTATGATCCAAACCTTTTTTTTTAAAAAAAGACGAAATAAATTGGTTTATTGGCCTATGTTTGTCTTTATTAAAAAAAACAAAGAATTTCTATCGTAATTTTTTAATTTTTAAATTCCTCTTGTCATGATGACAGGATAATTCACAAAAAAATCAAGAAAAAATTAACAAATGCAAAAAAAAATTTGAAAAAGAGCCTCGATTATAATTATATCTTATAGCTCCAGGGGTTGGTGGGTCTTGAAAATAATGAAGTCTTTGAGAGAGAGAGAGAGAGAGAGAGAGAGAGAGAGAGAGAGTTTGTAAGGATGTATCTCACTAACCAATTTTCTAGCAAAAAAACGTACTTTCACTCTTGTTCTGTCTGTGCACTGGAGGCGAGAGGTTAACAAGAGAATAAATTTTTTACACCATTGGTGTAAATATTTGTTTCCTCTAAATTAATTGCACTGCGACACATGTCAAAAAGTGGTCCCAATTAATAAAACATGACGACGTGGCGCAATGCAATTGATTTGAAGAAAAAAAATGTTTACACCTATAATAAGGGTTGAATTTCATTGATTTCATGGATCTTTTAATTAATTCCAAACTTATATTGAACCCATTTTCAACCCATATAAATATGGGTTGAAGCCAACTCAACCCATTTTACGATATGTGTGGGTTGGGTTGGGTTGGGTTAAAGTTGGCGAATTTGGGTTGGTTGAAAAATATGAGTTGATATTGCCACCTCTACCTATAAGGGATCCCAGATTTTTTTAAAATGAGGACCTCATGATCCCGATCAAATTTTGATGTTCCGAACCATTTAATATGATTAGAACGTGATTTTAAATGTCCCCATGAGAAATCAGCAAAAAATATGACCGAAAAATACTTGATCTGAACAGTTTTCATTGAATGGTTCAATTAAAAACTGCTCAAAATAAGCACTTTCTGGTCATATTTTTTGCTGATTTCTCACGGAAACCTTTAAAATTATATTTTGCACATATTGAAATATTCGGATTATTGAAATTTGATCAAGAAAGGAGAGATCCAAACCGTAAGAAAAACAAAAGATCCCTTATAAAATCCGTGGTGTGTATACCAATATGGACATTTGTACTTTTAATTTCACCTGTACTTTATAGATATAGTTCAACTTTCTTAACTCTTTATTAGGGTCATATGGAATTTGTGATATCTTTTTCTCACTTTTGTAAAGTTCTCATTGCTTTATTTGTCATGGATTTAAAGATGGGGGCTTACATTATCGAGCTTGAAGTGGTGGGCGCCTAAAGTAGTACCCTTCACCGGCCGGTTGTCATGGATTTAGGATGTTCTATTATGGACGTTCTACTAAAAAAATGAAATTAGCTTAATTTAGAATCCTAATGGATTGAATAAGGGGCAATTTTAGAATTCGTAAGACGCCCTATAAATTTTGAAACAACGTGTCCTTCCGATATTAGATTGAGCTAATTTTTTTTAGGAACGCAAAAAAATAAGAATAACTTGTGATTTGAATTATCTTTGTAGCACCTATATATAATAGGTCTCACAAAAATTTTAAAAAAAATCAATAATTTTTCACCCATATAATAGGTACCAAACATGGCATAAAAAGGGTGGAACTTCTTGCACCAAAATGGTGCTATTTTTTTGGGGACAGCATACCTGCCGACCTAAATTTGTGGCCGTTCAGTAGCATTCCCTTGTCCAAAATCTTCTTACCCTCTCTTCCTCCAACGCTTGACTTCAAATTGAAAATGTTATATTTTTTTTGAAGGCTTATGTGTCATTTTGGCATCTCTAAATTAATATCAAAGTCTCTTCTCTAACCCTTATGCCAAAAAAATAGAGCTCATAAACTTAAAGAAAAAAGAAACCCCAAAAGTGGACACTATTTGAACTCAAATAGTTAGTTTCTGAACTTCCCAACGATAAAATTTTGAAAATTGGCATATATAGGAGCTGTCAAAATTGGCAGGCAGGTATGTGATGCTAAAGTCACATCAATTTTGACATGAGTGAAGACAGATAGATTGGATTGAGAGTTGAAGCCAAAAGTGACCGTTAACTTATCCAGCTCAGCTTTGACATCTCCCATTGAAGATGCTCTAAAAGGTTAACTTTGCAAGGTCAATGTATTCTGGAAAGAAGAATTCATTTTATAGTATTCTTGGGAATACCATTCAATTCTTTGATAGCTTCTGCGTTGCTCCAATTCGTTGGGAAAAAAATTCCTTTGATAGCAATTAAAGCTTCTTTTTCTCACATAAGCGGTCAGACCAGTGACATTCATGGTCTGGATATGAAATTTAAAAAAAAAACGATACACGCCTGTCTTTCTTAGTGTATTGATCAATCCAACTCGAAAACTTCAAAGCAATTGAAGGAGCGCCTAAAATGGCACAAGAGCAATTGCCTCTCTATTTTTCTTACTGGCATATGTCCCCGAAGTCATCCAGCTTCAAGGGATAGTAGGAAACAAAATCTGTCCAGTGCAATTCAAATGTATTTTTTTTTTTTTTGGGTCTTTATCTCCGTCTATTGATTTTTTTTTTTCTTGACAAAAATTGACATTGTTATATTTAGTTAGTGGAGTTTGACCCCTTTGTCGAATGCATGAGAGCACTGCTTGACTAGCACTCCACTCGCCTGGCCTCCATCTATCCTCATTAATCATTACTCCATATTTGAACATATTCATGACGAGGTTGGCTTATTCATGGTGGCTCCGTGAATGCCTTATTCACGGAGCTGCGCGATCTCGACTGTTTATTTCGGCTTTAGATGATCCGGATTTAAATTAAACTTACTCTTTTCCGAAAAAATTTCATTAACATCCAGATCGTACAAAACACTCTTAAACGGTCGCGATTCACCTCCGTAACTAACTGTTCACAGAACGTACCCTCTGTTAAAAAGATTTTCTCATTCATGACTTTCTATTTGGTATATTTATTTGTCTCTCATTGCCACAATCCGTGGCGGACTTGACTGAAGTTTTTCTAAGCATGTCTATTAGAATTTAGAAAGGTCTTGGCACTACCAAGATTAATGTAAACCATCAATTCTAGACGATGGTAGATGCGGGGAACTAGTCCAAATCTCTCTCTCTCTCTCTCTCTCTCTCTCTCTCTCTCTCTCTCTCTCTCTCAAAACTGAGATTACCAATCAGCAGTTAGACAGAGCGACCCACTAAAACTTGTGGCATATTCTTTCTTTCACAAGACTAAGTATAGTACTAGCTAGGTGTAGTACATTACTGCGAGACTTTGGCTTTCCACCCTTGACTTCCACACCTTTAAAACGTTACCAGTTGTTGGCCACCAAAGACGTATCCCACATGGTTATTCTTTGTTTTGGATCTGTACTTCCATTGAAAAGTAAAAGAGCACGTTCGCAATCGATGTTGTAGCGGAATTTTGGCGACATCTCGAAAGTTGGGCCATTTAATTTGTTTGCCCATGACTTTTTTTTAATCATGTTTGTTCATGACTTTGATTATATCTTTTGAACAAGAAACGAACAACTTTAAAAGTCCTTTAGAGAGATTTCCTATAAACACCCAAACTTAATGAAAATCCAATTGAGGCGTTTCAAATTGGGTTGCAAATTTGGTATAAAGGGCTATAAGTTTAGGTGAAATAATAATTCTTCAATTTTGATGTTAACTCGGTCAAAAACGGGTCCAAAAGCAGTTTCATATTTTCTGTGTACAACTCCCTTCCAAATTTCCCTTTTGGTTTGGAGTTTCCTAGTTTGCTTGAGAGTTGTTAAATTAAAGTATAAAAATGAGTTTTTACATCAGAATTAGGAGTGAATAAATACAGAGCTAGGGAGAAGATTTGAAGAGTCATCCCATTATGAGGGGTTGAACCGATCTATAGGTGTAGACATTCAAGTAATATTGTTCTTAATTAATTCCATTAACTCTTGGCTTTTATTCAAATCTCTTGATTCCATGATATGGTAAGGATTCTTTTCATTACCTAAATTGGGTTGATTATTTTCTATCTATCTTGTGTGTATTCTAGATTTCAAATATAGTCGTGCAATCGTTCAATAGTTTGCGATTTAGAGTAATTGAAATAGATTATGCTAGGAGAGACTACTCATGCCTATGAGACGATTAATGCAAAACCTAAGATATTCTATGTTAACTGTTCGTGACATATGTAGCAATTTGTACATTTACTAGGGTTTGCCCGTGCCTGAAGGCACGGCGCAACGCATTCTAAACACAATTTAAATGAAGTATCAAATCCCACTTTTATAATTTTTTTTGGATAATGATCGTTAATTTTTAACTCCATCCCACATTGGGCGAGTTCATGTTTGTGTGTATCCCGCCCTATATGAGAGGACGTTACAAATAGCTGTTGAATGAAAAATTTTCTAGGCTCCGAACAAAATGTACTCGAAATTTTCTATTTTAAGAATAAGATTCAAACATGGTCCACATAACCAAATTCATAGAATAGTCTAACACAACATATGTTATCGAACCTGTGTAATTTCATCAGTTGCATTCAAACATAGCAAATAAGAACCTTAGTGGAATGGAGCCTAACATGAGAGTTTTCCTAAGCTAACATAAACCAAGAATTCTTGCTTAACATAAGAGTTTCCTTAGTTAACATAACCAACATCTCTAATTTGTACTCCAAGTTGCTCACACCTGAAATGGCACGTGGGATGTGGTTAATTTCATGTCCAGGTTTCGCTGAAGAATGTGTTGAAAGCATAGTCTCCACCTCCAAATGTTTTATCACTCAACATTTTGCCCATCAGGCTGCAAAAAATAACAGACAGGTCATAAGTCACATAAACCCACCCTAACAATGTTCTTTAGTATTCATACGAAACATAGGCACGGTGCAACGTATTCTAAACCCAACCTAAATGACTACCCTTCTATGACAACCCGTGTTAACCTAACTCGACTAACATAAAAAAAAAAAAATACAACTTTAATTTACTCAACCAAATAGATGCAACAATGCTATAGGATGGAGTAGAACCAAGTTAATTTTCATAGACTTATAGCTATCAACATTCAAAAATGTAAATGCAACCTATTCCATTTCCTCTTCCTTTCCTTTTAAAGTTTCGCTATTGCAAAAGTTGTTCATAGGATCAAGATAGACCCAATAAACATGGAAGTAACACTGGAATAAAAGCCAATAAATATAAGCTACTGTATTATCTTATTCTCAACTTTCAAATCAAACCTCCATTAATTCCTTGTGATGCATGGTGTCATAACTCCTATCATAAATCTAGTTCAAAAAAAGAAGAGAACATGCCGATCTAATTAACTAATCCAGGAGCTTTTCTTGAAATTTTGGTTTTATTTATCTAGTACCTTGGATTAATTGGTGAATTAGACGGGTGAGGTTTGAGGCAAGCGATTCCAAATGTAACTGGGTTTCGGTGACTTCGAGCATCAAGATCGCATTAGAAGAGTCTTGCAACCAAACAACACATCAAAGGGCTAGCATGATAACCTAAGCAGAGGACAAAAAATTGATTGACGTCAAAATAAAAAGAAAGCGATTCTTCAAAATGGATTTCAAAAAATTACTAATTGCTGAAGCGGAAAATAAAAAAACTTTAGACAAAATATGACACTGTTGAAGAGGAAAATAGAGCAAAACCCAAATATCATTAGGAATCGGAAGCATTATAATGTCTACCTATCCAGTGATTCGCACCAACATACAGATCAATTAACTGCAGGATAAATTGGAAATTTGGAACTAAAAAAATGCAATCGTATGTAGCAGTTAATCCATGCAAGATTTGGTGTCCTTCCGCTTCAAGTCCAAGTCAGTCAAAAAAGTTAACACACGTATTTAGCAAAAAAAAATTGTCGGATTCAACCTGAGTTCATTTGGTGGGTAGCTCAAATTTGCGCCACTCTACTCAATCAGACTAAAAATGAGCTCAAGCTAATTGACCAGAGGTCAAACAATGTGCCAATTTCAAACACTAAGAACCACTATAGAATTGTTATTACTCGTCTCATTTAAGTCATCGAATTGAGCCAATTTCATAGAGAAGTCGGATTTCTGCTTGATCAATGGAAGCCTTAATGATCCATTGCCTGTATTTGCATAATTAGGATTCATGTAATTTGCATATTGATACTGCAAGGTCAAGAGTAAAAATTAGTATATGATTGAGACTCCCCTCCTCCCACTTGAAAATCGACCAATAAATCCTAGAACAAATCAAAGGCAGCATAGCTTGAACCTTAATTGGTGTAGAACACAAAAAGGAGAGGATAAGTTATGGGAGTTTCAGGGAGGCAGATGGAGGTGCTGGGACGAAAATATTAGAACGACCTTACCAGTTAATGAATGAAGAAATCAATGAAAGAGAAAAATCATTATTTGAAATTTGCTGGTGAAAATACTCCAATCCAGTCATCAATTGATGGGTTAAAAATGCTATATTCCAGTCAACCAATCAATATTTTGCCCTTGGAAAAGATAAGGAGTTTTGCATCGTTAGTCATAATCGATTAATTTTAGGTTAATTTAGCACATTTAGGTCGTATTTGTTGGAGTGCTAATCCTTTGTACTGAATGAGATAAAAAGAAAAATCGGACTAATAGGTCAATTTAGCATATTTAGGTAATGTTTGATGGAATGCTAATCCTTTCTACTGAATGAGATAAAAAGAAAAATCAGACTAATTAAAAATGAGATTCTCGTAGAGTACCAATAAACTTGATGTAGAATACCACTAAACTATGAAAACCACAAATTTGCCAATATTTAGGGGAGACATGCATGCTAAGAAACATATTGAAATCTAAGAAACATGAAATGGAAAACCGTTGTTGGAAAATAAAAGATGGTAGAAAATTTTTTATCTGCTGCCTATCAGATTTTCAAAGATTAGTAAACAAAAAAGTAATGAACGCGTTTTCTAGAAAATATATCAAATTAAATTTACATACAAAAATATAACAGTTAATAAACCAACAGTTTTTATTTTCCCACAACATGTCAGTAGTAGTAAAACAATGATAGACTCGAAGTCATCTAGCTTTCCGTATAAGTGAACTGTATCCACCTAACTACAAAAGTGAATTTTTTTTTTTGGATTTGGGACGCCAGGTCAACATTTTTTTGCCTAGACCCAATTGACTACTTGACTCCAAAAAAATGAGAATATTGGTTGTTTTTAGGAAACCATTATCTTAGAACCCAGAAGAGCCATACTCCAACTTTTTTCAATGAGAATAATGGTTGCTTTAATTTTAGGAAACCATTTTATATCTTAGAATCCAGAAGAGCCATACTTCAACTTTTTTTCGATTAAATATTAGTTGCACATGACATGCAATTTTCTCCATAAGGAAATCCCCTCCTCATCAAGAAATAAATACTTAACCCGAAAGCACACACATATGCATACGATGATATCTCACTTAATGCTATTTTATAAACTCCATAGGGCGAAAAAAGAGAACCGAAAAAGAAGAAGAAGAGAGAATTCGAATGGATAGAGAACCAATATATAATTTTCCGATTCACAGCCATTTCAAAAAAAAAGAGAACAAAATAGCCATACCTGTAAAGAGAGAACTGGAGAGAGGGCAAGATTCAGAGAGACGGGAATGAGAACTTGAAAAAAAAAACGTTTTGAGAGAGAGAGAGAGAGAGAGAGAGAGAGAGTAGGAAACAAACAATGAAAACAAATATTCATTTAGCATTCAACGCCAATCCTACCATAAATGTTAAAAATTTCTACTGAATAAGGAATAACAGTCAGCATAAATTATGTGTATGTTCAAACGCGTAATGCACACATATAGAAAGAATATAATTATACTGCTTTGTCTTGCCGTTTCAATACCCAATTTCAATACTACATAAGGAATATATATTGGTTTGCCGTTCCCATATATATTGCTTTCCAAAATCCCGTTTGCTTTGTCATTTCAATTAATTGCTGGGGTAAGAATGAAAATGAATAAAGGGTGGAGATTCATGTAGAGAAATGTATGTTAAGCCAACGGTCAAGATTTATGTAGGAAAAATGTGTGGGCCACCACACCATCGCGATTTGTAATATAGATTAAAGTTTTCTCAGAGAGCTTGACTTCGAGCTCAAGCGCAGCTCGTTTACATTTCTCGACTCGAATTCGAGCAGAGCTCGACTGTGATCAAACTAGCTCACAGATCCTTGAACACTTCAAAGCTCAATTCAACCTGTTGTAGCCCTAGCTAGCAATAGCAAGATCGCAGGTGTGGCTATAATAATGTGGAGGCACATCCTATTTAGGCAATTATTTCTATAAAATAAAAGGCAAATTTTCGTAGTCGTCCCACTAGTTTTACGGTTGTCTCAATTTCCAATTGTCTCAATTTCGTCCCTGTAGTTTGTTTTACGTTCTAAATTAGTAAAATCGTTAACACCATTAATGAAACTAACGGAAAAATATGATTAAAAAATTAAGTGCTCCAATTTTCAATCCGGTTGAACCAGTGCGAAGATCTTATTTTTTTGATCATTTTATCCTAGAACGAGCTTTTATAGAGCGAACACCAAGTTGAGCTAGAGTAGTTTTGCTCATTCTGAAAACTATAGTTCATGAGACATACCTCATCTGGAAACCAAACTCCTGCTTGCGTGCTTCCTTCAAGAATAGCAATAGCAAACGCAGCTGTGGCAGCTCTTACTGATCTGCAAGAGCGGATTTATTAAAAAGATAATTAATTAGCACAATGAGATAGGTTTCGATAACCAGTAACAAGACGATAACTTCCAATGTTATAACTTACTCAGCTAGAGAGTCGTCTATGACTAGATAAAGCTAATGTCTGGCGCCCATCTGAACACTCCAAATCAACCGGCCAGTCCATACGTAAATGAGGATGTAAAAAATATTTTCATTAGAAAATGAATTGTCCAGTACCAAAAAGAAAATGAAGACAACGGCACTCTTGTATCTGTTTAAGAGTACTTATGCAGTATCATACCCTCATTGAAACACGCTCTCCAGCAATTCCAAACAAGCACACGTTCTGTATCCACCGTGATCGATGGACTAATGGCCTGTATGCTAACTCCGTAATGGAAAGCTAATTCCTACAAAAGCTGTTACTCGTGGTAATTAACGACTAAGTTATCTCGCTGAATGTTGCTGCATGCGCTTAATTATCGCTTCTTTAATTAACTTCGTTTAGTAGTTACGGGATTTACGAATCTTTTCCAATAATTCAAGGAAATTTCTTAGACCTAGGAAAGCAAGTAAAACAAGTGTATGATCGAGACATAACCGAGTTGAATGAAAATGACGATATTTAAGAATGTAAAATCATACCACTAGCTGGTAGAAGCTAGATTAGTCATATATCGCTACCATTCCCCAATTCCAGTTAAATGGTGCAGTTCCAAATCGAGCACTAACAGTAGGTACTCCTAGGATCTCACGAGCACTTCTCAGCTCAAGTAATTAAATTGTGCACTTCCAAATCGAGCAATAACATTTTTTCTTACTTGTACTATATCTTTTTATTTTTTAAAACTTAATAGTAAGTGAGCAACCAAGCTCGGGATCGGGACTTGGGGAACCCAAACATCGGGGACAGACACTTAGTTATACTATTATTATTCTTTTTCTTTCTTCCATTCGTTAAACCTAGCTAATCTACTCAACCAACTGGAACTAACACAATTAGTCAGGATTCTTGCATCTCATTAGGAGGTCAAGAGTTCGAGTCTTTCTACCTACGTGTGGGTGTTCTTTCCTTTATATTTATTGAGGTTATTTCTTTCTTTAATGGGGCTTGGAGTTAAGTTGGCCTTATAGCAATTGTGGTCCCTATAATGAGTTTATTTATCCTGTTGGCCGGTTCAGTTGTTGGGTTTGATTATCTCGTAGACTCTTACACAACGGATGTAGTGTTCTGTGATCTGTACTTCATACATGATGTAATAAATTTTCATACCGGTTAACAAATAATAAAAAAAAGCCCTAATCTCCTAGAAGACTTGAGAAGGGGGATGCGTGCTTACGGAAATTAAAATGGGCTAGTGTTTAATTAGTACCAAATTGTACAAAGAAAGCTGCTACCCACATAGACAAAAGCGTACAGATTGTGCACATATTTTTTTGAGGCCCACCATGAGTCCCACACAAATGATCCGAGCTGTTCATTAAATGTAAAAGACTTTTTCTAGAGTTCCCGAAGAAAATTTAGCTCAATCCAATACCTATATTATCTCGATCCAATCATCTAACTTTCCCACACAGACAAAAGCGCACAGATTGTGCACATATTTTTTTGAGGCCCACCACAGATCTCACACAAATGATTCGAGCCGTTCATTAAATGTAAAATACTTTTTCAAGGATTCCCTAGAAAAATCAACTCAATCTGATACCTTTAATATCTCGATCCAATCATCTAACGTTTCATTAAGATTTCAGAATAATAAAAAGTTAAATGATTGGATCGAGCACTTATAAATATTGGATTAATCTGATTTTTCACCGAGACCCTTGAAAACATGTTTTACATTTAATGAACAGCTTAGATTATTTGTGTGGAACCCATGGTAGGCCCGACAAAAAAATATGTGTGGATAGACTTTTTGTTGTACAAAAGGATACGGTACACATCCCGAGTCGAAGTTCTCTCATGTGATGATTTCTAATGCGACGCAAAACGGGACTCACCATAATGTCACCACAATCTTATTTCACGGCCTGAATCGTTCATAAAATAGGTCTTGATGTGTTCAACATCCACACCCGAAAATCAAGTTGATCAGAGATTAGTAAAAGAATTGGTCGAATCATATTTGTTTGAAGAAAAATACATGGTCAGTGTCTGACAGACTTTCTTTCCTCGTGACAAATATGATTTGTTCAACTAAATACCATTGTTCGATGAACTTGATTTTTTGCAAGAACGTTAAATACATCGAGACTTACAAAATAAATTTGAATCGTCAAGTGAACCCGTGCTCGATTCCATTTTGCGTCACATGAGGAATCATCACCTGAGATAAATTAACTAACTTCGAGTCATGAGAGAGAATCATTCTTGGGTAATGTGAGTTTAGTAAGTTGTAAATTCAAAACATCGCGACTTATAAGAAATGCTATAAACTTTCATACAGAATGATATGTATATATAGTTTGCTGTTGATTTATATTATAAACTAAATTAAACATCGATCCACTATATATGCTATATATTATTAATCACGTCTATTTATAAGAACATTTTGTTACTGGACCGGTCGTCCAGGCCACTACTAAATATAGCGCATATGTTCAAAAAAATATTTATCATATGCTTATCAAAAAAAATATTTGGGCGCATCGGTGTGGTCAATCAAAAAAATTTCATTGTAATCTGAACCGTTCAACTTTATGGAGGATACTGGACAAAAAGATCTACTATTAGGTAGTAAAATGCTTGATATCTCAAGACTCCAGAGGAAAGAACATGGCAAGGAGTATTAAATCTCCATCTCTTATTTCCTTTGTAGGCACATAGAAGCCTAAATTTATTATTCATTAATAAAAATACAATTATCCTTCCCCTGACATTATTTCTTATTCTTCCTCGAATTTTCTTCTTAAATGCCTAACTAAAACTCACAACTATATATCTTAGTTAAAAGAAAGCTGGCCGTATTTTGGCTGCTTGTTGGGTGAGAAAATCCCAAAATACTTCTCACTCTCTAATCCAGTCTTCTCATTCTCATCAAACATGGCAAACAAATAAGTCTCAATAGCCTTCCCAGGCCTCTTGGGAGTCCCACTCCCTCCTTTCACATGATCAATAAGGTTCCTATAATAAGTCCCTGCATTCTCCACGGAAGCATCATTGCCGCCCTCAGACGGCCATCCGCTCTCTGACACCACGATTTCCACATTGGCTCCACCCGCCTTCTCTATAGCAGAGTAGGCGGCGTCCAACATGGCATCGAAAAGGTTCTTGTATTGATTCTGACCATCTTGTGGGAAATCTCCTGTTTGTGTGAAAAGGGCGTATGGTAGAGGCACGTTTTGGGGATCACCGGTGCGAGCGAAGTAGGGGTATATGTTGAAGAGTAGCGGGTTGTTGGTGTTCTTTAGGAAGTTGATGATCGGTCCCATGAATGACCCCGATGCGCCATTGAAAGAGCCCTCAGAAGGAGGGTACGGGTTGCTTACGAGCGCTGAGTATGTTGCAGTGGAAACCTGTTGGGAATTTAGACACTGAGTAGGTTAGAGTCATACATACAAAGGATCACAAAAATCGATTAGCAATTGACAAGATTTTGAGGATAAAATTGAAAAATACTTCAGATACACATGTTCGGACATATATATGTGGATTCAGAACCATTTGTCTATGTTCCACATGCATCATGTGGGATTTACGTGCATCAAACAATTCTGAATACATGCATGTTTGCTTGGATCTGTGTCTGAATATGTGTGTCCGTAGCATGGTCAAAAGGTTATATCAAGTAGAGAACCTTGATTTGGTCCTTCAAGCCAGCAGAGGCTATTGCATCGTAGATCTTCGACATGGCATCGAGCACAAACGGAACGAAGCGAGCCGTTGCACTGTTGTTGGGATCGACCTCATTCCCAACGGCTATGATTCGGAACTTGACGTCCGGGTTGTAGTTCAGGATGTTGTCTTGGACCCACTTTGATGCAGCGGCAGCGTTGTTGGCGAGACCCTCGAGATCGTTGTTAGGGACATCAAGCATGAGCTCGATGCCGGATCCCTGGAGGGCTTGGAGAGCTTCTGGGTTCGGATCGTATATTCTCATCCTTCGAATGCCGTTGGAGTTGTAGAGCTCGACCACTTCTTGACTGGATGGTAGATTGTTGCCTAGTCTTCCGTTGCACACTCCTACTTGTGCATCTGCATGAATTCGACTTCATTTAGCCAATATGTATGGTGGGTTTAATTAACACTTGGAAAAAATCTACTTCCATTTAGGTGCACAGATCCAGATACATGCATATTGTACAACTTGTTAATTTATTGATCTCTACACAAAAATCTGTGTACCGAGCATTGCTCTGTGTATAAACCGGAGAAATCAAACAATGATATGTAAATCAAGATCAAATTCAATAAAGGTCTAAAATGAATACATTCAAGATTGGGCGCGCTCTTCATGCAAATGTTTTTTTTTTTTTGAACAAAAAGGCAAAAGATAAATCCAAAAAGAGAACTTAATACGTATTGAACGTTGTTAGTATTCCAAAAAAGTATTGTACCTTTTCAGCTAGCTCTCTGCTTTTCACTTTAAAATTAAAAAAAAAAAACAGAAAATAAAAATCCCTCTTCTTTTATTTTGATTTCACTGAGTTAATTTGGGCCTCATGCATATGTTTCATAATATGTTCACTTTGCTCATTGAATTTCGTTTTCAACTATTTTTTGGGCGTCCTTTACTATAAAAGAAAGTAGATAACTAAAGCCTTTTTATATAAAAATAATAATAAAAAAATCTAGTGGCGGCGGCTCTTTATAATTTGGATCAGATAAATTTTTGTTTTTTGATATACTAATAGCATTTTTTGAAATCATGGTGATGGCGATAGCATTTTTTGAAACCTTTATGGTGGCAATCGCCGCCCCACTAATCCCTCCTAAGACCATCCTTGATCTGGCCTAGACATTGTTCGGGTTACCAAAAAAAAAACTGAAGAGTCTTTCATTAATTAATGTTGAACACGGTCATCAAATTTGTGCCCCACATTTAGAAGGTAGAACTGCCTAATTAATACTGTAGTAGTAATATGACACCACCTATGGGGGCCCCATGATCAGTTGATATAATTAGGTCATGTATGTGAGTGTGACCATATCACATAATATACGAAATTTTGGTGTAACCATAAAACTTAGTATCATCCAAGAAATTAAAATAGGTACATCGATCATTATTATCAAGGCTAGCGAAGCCAAGTCTCACTTGACCCTAGTGCAAACCAGAAATCAAAGTTAGTGGGTCCACTGCTAACTAACGTTGATTTATGGTCTCACTGGACACTTTAACAAAATAAAAATTATAAGCAATGCCAAAAGAATAAAAAAAATGTGGTAAAAATAATATAAAAACTAACTTATTTACCAAGAAAGTTAATAACATAAACTATCAAAACTAATCAATCACTTGAATTACGTTAGCGGATCGATCAAGTTCAAGAGCAATTCAATACACAATAATAAAAATGTCAATATCTAGCAATCTTGATCTAATTAGAAAGAAAATGTTCTTTCCAAATTTGTTTTGCATTATGGGTACTATCCACAAAGAGAAAGAAATATATAAGAATATTATCAAACACCCATTTAGAACATCATTTAGAATGTACGAACGAATATGTATTTATGCATGTCCATTTTTTTTTAAATGAGCACACACCCCTGCGAGAGAGAGAGAGAGAGAGAGAGAGAGAGAGAGAGAGAGAGAGAGAGAGAGAGAGAGAGAGAGAGAGAGAGAGACCTGTTATGTGGAGATTAGGAAGAAATAGGACGAGTAGGAAAAGAGAAAGGAGAAAAGGAGGTTTGTAGGACATAGTTGCATGAAAAACAGCCATTTAGATCGAAGAGGAAATGAACAAAGCAAGCTTGGTATATATGGAAGTAGTTATGTAAAAGCCAATATAATGTCACCTCCCTTTTATAGAGGCAAATTAAGCATTCAAGCACCAAGCAAACTCTTCCCCCCGTCAAGTACTCCATAGTTTACTTTTCCTTGATTTGTTCTTTGAACTATTACTATTAGATTTGAATTAGTCCCGGGGACATATTACAGAAAAGAGACTAATACTGTGCTAATTAAGTTGGGTTGATACATAGACAAACAAAGCTACTTGACTTCGTGTTTGCTAGCTCGTTGAAAGCTCTAGTTCAAGATTTCGTTTGTTTCATTAACGAAACAAAGCTTGAATATCATTTTTTGAAATTCGTGAAGCTTTCAAACCAAATTTGAATGAGCCAGCGTGTTGTCTACTTCTTAAACAATATTGTTGTGGTGTGCACTTGTTGTTTCTATTTCTGCTTGGGTTGGCTCCTGGCCAGCCCTCTTTCTTCTTCTTTTCTTCTTTTTCCTTTAGGATCCTGGATGACATATGATTGTTCGGGAGCTTATGTGTCAACCTGATTGGGATGTCTGCTTCGGATTGTGATGCTGGTTATCCTTGTTTTCTTCAAACTTTGCAATCCTTTTTCAAAGATTAGTAAAATTTCTTTGCCGTTCAAGAAACAAATTTTTTTTTGAACGAGTCACTGCTCGGCTCGTGAAGTTTTTTTTACTCTCAATTTGAACAAATCACTACTCGGCTAATATAAATTGTAGTAATATTTAAAAAATTCATTGTACTCGGGATATGTTCGTTCAAAAGTTCATTTGAGATCAGCTTGCCAAATATATAAATCGAGACCGAACACATTTTTTAAGATTGTTAAGTGTTTGAAACCAAACTTAAATAATCAGTGCTCCGCTCATACAGCTCATTTATCCGTCCAAATTAATTTTTGTGCTTACAAAGGATGTTTGATCAGAGGCCATTCAGTTTAGACATATCACACATACGCTCATCTCCCATGAACATGCCACGGTCCCTTTTATCCATGAAAATAACCTACACAAAAGGTAAATACAGTTTCGATTGGTGCCGTGTGTAGGATATATACAAGGCTATGCACTATAACATTAATGTCAGAAAAAAAAATTTAATTACTCCACGCTAGCTAGCTAGCTTACGCTTAACTCGTCGACCAATCCTGAACGACTAAAACCGCGAATATAGTTTCGACATATTATAATTTTCCACGTACACGCGTAAAGATCAATAGTGTTTTTGCCCCCTATTTTATACGGCAGAGTATAGTTCCACGTCCTAGTTTGCCACCATAGCTAGGGTGGCCCATTTGCTTGTAGTTTTCTTAAAATTTCTCTGTCTGCATTAATAATTGTTTAATTTCCTAGGACATAAGACAAGTCTTCATTTGACACCAAACAAGACTCCAATTAAACCCATTCTGTACCTAGTCAATCAGGTCTAGACTTTGAAACGGTCGACGTGGTCCATAACTGTACTTAGGGGGGTTTGGAAGTCAGATTATAGAGTTGTCTGTACTCAATTTTTTTCCTTTACATTTGTTAGTTTTGAGTTAATTTTTTTCCTTTTTGAATTATTGATTTGTCCCGACAAGATGAATCTAAAAAGTACAGAATTATGAAACCAATTAAATTTTTGTCAAAAATAATTCTGAAAGTTTGTTTGTTTGGGATTATTTTTGTCTTTAGTGAGCTTTTAAAGATTTTGACTATGATCATTTATTTTTTATATTTCTCTCACCGAGACGAACCAATAATTCACAAAAATGACGCAAACTAGCAAATATGAAAAAAAATTTGAATAGAGATAAAAAAAAAATTTAATCCTCCTTTTTTATTCGGCCAAACCAACCACAAAAAACGTGTTTTTGCTTGTGCAAAAAACAGAAGCAGCGTAAAAATATTTTTCTGAGAATACCCCAAATTACAAAGTTAGTAAGTACATAACTTTGAGACCGAAAACAAAAAACTTCCACGGAAAAATTATGTGATCTAAGTCCAGAATCTCACTCGAGCAACTATGCTACAACGACAAACATATGTACACAGTACACACAAGCCTGGCCACAATATGGCTTATAAGTGTATGTGTTTTTTTAATGATTGTGGTTGTAGAATTATTTACAATCATTGCTTTTGTATACTAATAGTCTGGATCCTATAAGGGATACTGAATTTTTTTAACATGCAGACCTCATATGATCCCGATCAAATTTCGATAATCTGAACTGTTCAATGTGATCAAAACGTGATTTTAAGAATCCTCACGTGAAATCAGCAAAAAATATGACCAAAAAGTGCTTGATCTGAGCAGTTTTCATTGAACGGTTCAATTAAAAACTGCTCAAAACAAGCACTTTCCGGTCATATTTTTTGCTGATTTTTTGTGAGGACCCTTAAATCACATTTTGCACACATTAAATGGTTTAGATTATTGAAATTTGATTGGGAAAGAAAAGGTATGCAACGTAAGAAAAATAAGAGATCCCTTATAGGATCTGTGATATGTGTATACTAATATGGACATTTGCACTTTTAATTTCATCTGTACTTTATGGGAAAATGACGGCTAATAATGTGTTTTGATAATTAATACCCGCCAAGAATATTTTCAGCATTAACAAACATTCTTAGTATGTCTTTGACAGGTATTAATTATCAAAATACGTCATGGACCGTCATTTTCCCCTACTTTATAGATATAGTTCAACTTTCTTACCTCTTTATTAGTGTCATATGGAATTTGTGATATCTTTTTCTCACTTTTGTAAAGTTCTCATTGCTTTATTTGTCATGGATTTAAAGATGGGGGCTTACATGATCGAGCTTGAAGTGGTGAGCGCCTAAAGTAGTACCCTTCACCGGCCTGTAGTCATGGATTTAAAATGTTCTTTTATGGATTCCTAAAAAAAAATTAGTATAATTCAAATCTTATATTGGTAAGAGTAGTTTTAGAATTCGTAAGACACTCTATGAATTTTGAAACAACGTGTCCTTACCAATATTGAATTAAGCTAATTTTTTTCAGCTATCCAAAAATAATAATAATAATTTGTGGCCGGTTCGAATCATCTTTGTAGCACCTGTAATAGGTCCCACAAAAATTTTTAAAAAATCATTAATTTTTCGCCCATTTAATAGGTACCAAACATGGCATAAAAATGTGGAGTTTCCTTGCACCAAAACAGTGCCGTCTTTTTTTGGGAACAACACACTTGCCGACCTTTGTGGTCAGTAAGATCCCCTTGTCCAAAATCTTCTTACCTCGCTAATAACTTGATTCCAATAACTTATCTTTTGGGTTGGGTTCAAAATTTCTTCATGATATTAGAGTCATGCTAATTCCACCATATATGTTTAAGACGCGGGGTACCTCTGGAAGAGAGGGTATTTCTGTAATTTTTGCTTTTATTGCTCGCTTAGGGAACATTTGAGGATGTTTTTGTCATTTTTCTTATCTTGTTAAAAGGAGTTTCCCTCCTCTTAGAGACTATCCACAATGCTGTAATCAAAAGTATAAGATTTTTAAAGTTAATAATGTTGGTGCAAAATATGGCTCACAATGCTATAATCAAACTTAACAACCTTCTTAGAAATAATTAAATTTTGGGCTTTGGATAACCAAAATTAGCAACCTTTTGACAATAATCAAATTTAATAAACCGTATATATTCTTAATCAAATACACCAATTATTATACAAAATTGTTCTCTCCTACCTTTTCATCTCTCTCTTTCTTTTCGAACGATATTTTGGGAAAAAAAATATTTTACTAAAAAATTAATTTTTTTTAGAAAATAGTTTTTTCAAAATAAATATTTCAAATTTTTTTTCTATTTCTAATAAATAGTTTTTATTAGTTTCAAAACTATTTTTAGAAAAATTATTTTCTATTGTTCAAAGTTTTTAGCTTTTTGTAGTTTGAAAATTGATGTGACAAATTTTGGTTATTCAATTTTGATTATACCATTGTAGACATCTATATTGCTAACCTTAGCAATCTCTTAGATGAATAATCAAAAGCTGATGTGGCATCTTTTGGTTATTAACTTTTGATTATAGCATTGTGGATACTCTTAGGATTATATAGTACCCCACATATATATATATATATATATATATATGGACAGTTAATTCTACGACTATTAATTACGACAGTTATTTTGGGAACTAACCATAAAATGACATAAGAATAGTGTATTAGTTCACTCCCAAGAACGATCAACCTAAAAAATAAAAAAATCTGCAAGATGATAGATATTAGAACAGCATAGAAACGTTTTAAAAAAAAAAAAAAAAAAACTTACACAACAGCATGTTGATCGGCAAATTTGGAACTCATCAAATCTGTTCTCTTTATTATTTAATTTTTTTATTTTAGGGGAAGATGTTCTCTCTACCTACTGCATGTAAAAAGCTAAATACTGTCTGATTGTGAAAAAGGGTTTTAGCCTTCCTTCAATGCTTGACTTCAAATTGAAAATGCTAAATTTTTTTTTTAAAGCTTATGTGTCATTTTGGCATCCCTAAATTGACATCAAAGCCTTCTCTCCAACCCTTATGCCAAAAAAATAGAGCTCATAAACTTAAAAGAGAAAAAAAACCTCAAACGTGGACACTATTTGAACTCAAATAGTAAGTTTCTAAACTTCCCAACGGTAAAATTTTGAAAATTGGCATACGGGATAGGAGCTGTCAAAATTGACAGGAAGGTATGTGATGCCAAAGCCACGTGGACACTATTTGAACTCAAATAGTAAGTTTCTGAACTTCCCAACGGTAAAATTTTGAAAATTGGCATACGGGGTAGGAGCTATCAAAATTGGCCGGAAGGTATGTGATGCCAAAACCACGTCAGTTTTGACATGAGCGAAGGCAGATGAGTTGGATTGAGAGTTGAAGCCAAAAGCGACTGTTAACTTATCAATCTCAGCTTTGGTACGTATCTCCTATTGAAGATACTCTAAAAGGTTGACAACTATGTGTTCCGGAAAGAAGAATTCATTTTATAGTATTCTTGGGAATATCATTCAATTCTTTGATAGCTTCTGCGTTGCTCCGATTAATTCGTGGGGAAAAATATCTCTTTGATAGCAATTAAAGCTTCTTTTTCTCACATAATCGGTCAGACAAGTGACATTCATGATCTGGATACGAAATGAAAAAAAAAAAAAAAAAACACGATACACACCCATCCTTTTAAGTGTATATTGAAATCCAACTTGAAAATTTCAAAGCGATTCAAGGAGGCACAAGAGCAATGCATCACGTATTTTCTTACTGGCATATGCCCCGAAGTCATCCAGCTTCAAGGGATAGTAGGAAACAAATTCTGTCTAGTGATTCAAAAAAAAGTTTGGGGGTATATCTCCGTCTATTGATTTTTTTTTTATTGGCGAAAGTTAACGTTGTTATATTTAGTTAGTGGAGCTTGACCCCTTTGTCTAATGCATGAGAGTACATGGTGTTCACCGCTTGATTAGCACTCCACTCGCCTCCGTCTATTCTCATTAATCATTACTCATATTTGAACATATTTGTGACAAGGTTGGCTTACTCACGGAGGCTCCGTGAATCCCTTATTCACGGAGCCGCACGATCTCAACCATTCATTTCAGCTTTACACGGTCCGGATTTAAATTAAACTTACTCTTTCCTTAAAAAGTTTCATTAACATCCAGATCGTGCAAATCACTCTTAAACAGTCGCAATTCAGCTCCGTAAACAACTGTTCACGGAACCCTCTGTTAAAAAGATTTTCTCATGACTTTCTATGTGGTATATTTATTTCTCTCTCTCATTGCCACAATCCGTGGCGGACTTAGACTGCAGTTTTCTAAGCAAGTCTATTAGAATTTAGAAAGGTCTTCGCACTACCAATATTAATGTAAACCATCAATTCTAGACGAAGGTAGATGTGGGGAACTAGTCCAAATCTCTCTCTCTCTCTCTCTCTCTCTCTCTCTCTCTCTCTCTAAACTGAGATCACCAATCAGTCATACAAAGAGCGACCCACTAAAACTTGTGGCATATTCTTTCACAAGACTAACATTGTCTTTAATTTCCACCCTTGACTTCCACCAAATTAATAGTACAAACAAGCTATTAGTTGTACGCGACTACAAAACCCAAAAGACGCATCCCACATGTTATTCTTTGTATGCAGCTGCACTTCCATTGAAAAGTAAAGAGCACGTTGGCGCGCAATAGATGTCGTAGCGGAATTTTGGCGATATCTCGAAAGTTGGGCCATTTCATTTGTTTGACTATGACTTCTTCTTCTCTTTTTTTTTTATCAAGTTTGTTCATGACTTTGATTATATGCTTTTGAACAAGAAACAATCGAACTACTTTAAAAGTTGTTTAAAAACATTTCCTATAAGGCCATGAACACCCAAACTTAATAAAAAATCCGATTTAGGCGTTTCAAATTGTGTTGCAAAGTTGGTATAAAGGGCTACAAGCTAGTCTACAAGTTTACGTGAAATAATAGAATTGGGTCCAAAAGTAGTTTCATATTTTCTGTGTATAAGTACTCCTTCCAAATTTCCCTTTTGGTTTGGAGTTTCCTAGGTTTTTTTTTTAATCCGAAAAATGCCCATAGAGCGAGTTTCCTAGTTTGCTTGGGAGTTGTTAAAAGTACTATAAAAATGAGTTTTTGCATCAGAATTAATTAGTAGTGATCAATAAATATAGAGGGAGAAGATTTGAAAAGCCATCCCATTATGAGTGGCTGAGCCGATCTATAGGTGTAGACATTCAAGTACAATATTCTTCTTAATTCCATAAACTCTAGGCTTTTATTCAAATCTTGATTCCATGGTAATGATTCTTTTCATTATCTAAATTGGGTTCATATTTTGTATCTTGTGTTTGTATTCTAGATTTCAAATATAGTCGTGCAATGGTTTTCTTAGTTTGCGATTCGGGGTGATTGAGATAGATTATGCTATGAGAGACTAGTCATTTCCTATGAGACGATTCGTGCAAAACCTAATTAGATAGTCTATGCCGATTAACGTTTCACAATAATCTCCTTGGCCGATTATTGATAGGGATTGCAAGCCCTAGCAATGTAGCATTAAAATTCTCTCTTGATCTAAATAGTAAACCTCTTTGCTTACACTCTTCATACAATAGATTCTAGTTTCCATTGCCTCGGTCATAGATTTGAGTTTGTCCGGGAAAGCGGAACAATTCCTCTTCCATACGACTTCATAAGTGAGGTGAGGTACTTTTTTCGGTTTGAATACGGAGTCGCCCTTATTTTTGGTTGAAGTAGCCACAATTTTAGTTTGTAGTCCGCATAAACAAATAAACCCAGTCCACTTGCAATAATTTTTTTTCAAAATGCCTAAGTTTAATGACTTTACCAGTCACACGCCCAAATTTATACATAACTTGGTTTATGCGGTGATGGTGGATTCAAAATCCTAGCTTTTACAAACAAATCACTTTTCTTGAATTGATTTTAAAATAATTGAATTTAACGTAACTCAGTCATTCAGTCCCTCAGTCTTAACCAAGTAATTAGTTAACTCCCAAGATTTTATAAATATATTGTGATTCAAAAACAACACGATTAGGGGCGGACCTAGAATTTTCTATCACTAGGGTCAAATATCCTCGTACACAAAGGCTCGTTGTGACGTGTAGAAATTGATGCTTGGGATAGTTCCTTCCTTTTAAAATATCTCTCCATAGCTATAGGAAATTTTTTTAATGTTAACAGATTTTTAGGACGTATGTTTATCCTAGTTTTTAATAAGTTTTCTTAGGTCGGATTAATGATACGGCCGAATTAGGTAGTACACAAAATTCAAAGTCTGACTTTTAATGTCACATCATCTCATCCTAGCGAACAACATATTTTCGAAAAGGTTGGCCTCAACATACTCGCTACACAATTTCTTTTAAAAGGGTTTTAATTGATTAATACTCCGGTTAAACGTTGACATAAAATATTAGAACTCATTTACGACAATTGTAAAATTAACTCCCTCCATGCTCAAAAATCTATCTACTATGCAATATAACAACTTTCAAAAAAAAAAATCCAATTTTAGTTTTCATTCACCTCGTAGTTAATTTGTTTTTTTGGAATAGAGGTTATGTTTTTTTGTTCGCACTGTTTATACTAATATATGAGGTTTTGCACGTGTATTGGAGTATTGGTTAATACATCAACTAGCAGAGTTAAAGTAATTTCTAAACACCCTACTACAAATTCCTACAGCTGCCACATATCCAAGAGAAAAATCAAATTTCCCTCAAGCCCAAGGATTAGGTTTTACTTAATAATAATCGAACAATCGAAGTGTTTTTTGCTCAAAAATTAGAGAGAGATAAAGATGGGCAGTGCACTTCGAATAAAAAAAATCCTGAAACTTTCGATTTTTTTTTTTTTATCTCGAACAGAACTGTTCTTGCTCCGTTTTCTTCCTCATTTTTCCTTATTGAGAGAGAGAGAGAGAGAGAGAGAGAGAGAGAGAAGAAGAAGAAGAAGAAGGGTGGGACTGTTACACGGTCTAGGGTACGTAAAACTCAATCCCAAAAGCTAGCTTCTAAAGTGAGGATGTCCTCACACTTATATTCTTCTTACTTTAATACCCAAGGGATGGAAGACTTCGCTTCACACCCTCTCTCACGCCCAGCGTGCTCATTCGGCAGCACCTGCCGCAGACGCACCCTACCCATCCTTGGCATATCGGCTTTGATACCATGTTACACAGTCTTCAATATAACTCAACCCCAAAAGTTAGCTTTTGAAATGAGGGTGCCCTCACGCTTACATCCTTCATATTACTTTGGTACTCAAGCGATGTGGGACTTCACTTCACAGGGACCACAAAAAGAATAAAGGCGATGGCTGAAAAGTTGGACAAGAGCATGTAATTTTTCAAGATCACTTGGGGCAAGATATTATAGGGAGAGTATAGAGACTTGGGGCAAAATTACCAAAATGTCCAAACTCTATATACATCTCTGTACGTGGTAAAATTTGATTCGGTGAGGTCAACTAATCACTCTTGTCCCAATGTGGGTCTGCCCTTGGACACGATCAAGCCACAGAAATTCATCTCCCACCACAAAATCTCATAATTTTTTTTTCCCGATCAATAATGGCAAAATATCATAATTGAACACCAAAAAATAATAATAATAATTGTACCTTGAACCACAAAAATTCATAGACACGCCGTCTTTTTTAACCTTGAGCCAACTTTTTGAAATGCAAAATTCATAGATTGGACTACAAAGATTCATATATTGAACCACAAAAATTCATAAAAACAATCAACAATTTTCATAAAATAAACCACCGCAAATTCATATCTCGGGCCAGAAAAATTCATAAAATGAGCCCAAAAAAAATTCCAAAGGAGTGTGCCATACACCCCCATTTTTATGCTGAATACTTTTCCTAATGAAATAAAAGATTTTTTTTTTTGGCATTTCCAGATTGCAAGAATGAGCATTGAACATTTAATCTTATTGTTTTAATAGCGGCAGGGCTTTTGTTTTTGTGTTGAGTGTTAGTTGGGAGGAGGACGAGGAGGAGAAGGGATGGGCGGACCGAATGGTGGAGCTGCCAACATTAGAGTTGCAAGCAAATTGAGCTGTCAGTGAGTGACTTGAGGTACGGTTCGATAAAACTTGTTCCAGCTCATTAAGGTAATAAGCGAGCACGAGTCAAAATCTTAGCATCAGCTGGTAAACAAAGCCGAGCTCAAATTACCCAAAACTCGGCTCTAGAAGACTCTGAACACCATTGACCTACACTTTTAAAACAATAGTTTCATCATACATGTAGCAATTTGTACATTTATTAAAGTTTTCCCAGAGCGCTTCAATTTGATGTCAAGCTCAGCTCGTTTTATGTTTACATTTGCTCGACTCGATTTCAAGTCGAGCTCAATCGTGATTCAAGCTCACTGATATCACTTCAAAGCTCAGGTCAACCCGTTTGTAGCCCTAGCTGGCAATAGCAAGATTGCAGGTGCATGTGGCTATAATAATGTGGAGGCACATCCTATTTAGACAATTATTTCTATAACATAAAACCTCCAATTATCTCATTTGGAAGCTCATGATATACAAGGATAATACATTCCAATATCTAATTAAGAACTTTTTGACATGATTGATCTTTTTGACAAGCTTTGTAAAATTAAGAGTTTCGATCATATCAACAGGTCTGCAGTGACTTCGAAAAAGCTAAAAGTGAACCAGTCCAATGATTTGCGCAACTGGAGAGGATCCAAACCCTTAATCAAACATAAAAGAAAAAGGAGTAGGGACAGTCTCCTTTCCAACATTTTCATTCCTCGACCTTCATCATATTGGCACTATACCAAAAATTACTGAGAAAACAAGAAGATCACTAGACCCGTAGATGGTTTGGAGAGTTCCGGTCGTGATACTGCAGCAAGAGCAAGATCCAGGTGCTCCATCCACCCGTATCCACGAGCGGAGTACTGGGTTGGACATCGTGGATGAGAGGCTTATTGTCTGTTGTTTTGTTTTGGTTTTTTTAATGTTTTTTTCTATATTTTCGGACCAGTAGTGTCATTTGCACACACGCGCTTGTACTTGGCTTTATTCAATTTATGATATGTTTCGCTTTTTCTCAAAAAAAAAGAAGATGATGATCAAAACTGCTCATGAAATTATTTAAATGGCTGGCATGCCGACGAATGAGGGTTATTCAACATCATATTTCTGTCAAAAACATATATAGAAAAAAAAAAAAAAACTAGGTAATGACCCTTGATGATTATGAACTTTAATAGTTCAAATCAAGATGTTTTTCTCTTCTAACATATTTGAGGTCAGAAAAACTGTGAAGAATGCTCAAGAATGAGATCAACAGCTATATTGAGTTTTACCTCTGCTGAGAGTTTCTATAGATATATTCCTAAACCAAGCTCTTTGGGATCTGTTTCCACCATCCATGGAGGCCTGTTGAAAGTAGGAGTAAGGAAAACTGCTGTAGGAAAAAGGTAATGACAGAATAAGCCCTATCCAAAGCAAAAGTGTTTTACTTGTTCATTATGAAACTGATTGTTCCTTCTGCAGCACGTTTTAGAAGAGCTTCCCTTGCCTCGATCGCGATTCCTTCAGGCTGCATGAGGAGAATGAATATGTAATCTGAGAGGCAACGGAGAAAATGTTCTGCAAATCAACTCTCGGTATTCGGAAGTTGAATATAGCAGTATACATGAGCCAAGAAGTGTTGTTATCAAAGCTTGGCTGAAGCCCTTCAAAAAGCCTGACTTGTTTTTTAGTCAAGATGATGTCAAACGAGCTTTAATCAAGTCGATCACCAGTAGCTTGGTTTTTGTTTGTCATACACCATAAGATTTTTCGAGCTGATAAGCTTACCAGTTATCAAAAGTTTATACACCATAAGTCCACTTTTATTTGTTGACAAGACCTTTTTGATACAAACAGACATGTATAGGTCCTTTTTCATATACAAGTGGCATTTCCGTTTTTCTTTATTGGCCACTTGTGGATCCGATTTTAGAAAATGAACGAGGTTCCAAATGTATTTTAGCTTGTATCAATGATGCAAGTTGCCAATCTCGAATGAGCTTTTATGGAGCGAACACAAAGTTGAGCTCGAGTAGTTTTGCTCATTCTAAAAACAATAGTTCATGCGTCATACCTCTTCTGGAAACCAAACTCCTGCTTGCGTGCTTCCTTCAAGAATAGCAATAGCAAATGCAGCTGCGGCAGCTCCCACTGAACTGCAAGCGGGGTTTTATTAAACAGATAATTAGAACAATGAGATAGGCTTCGATAACCAGTAACAAGACAATAATTTCTAGTGTTATAACTTACACAGAGAGTCGTCTATGACTAAATAAAGCTAATGTCTGGCGCCCATCAGAACACTCCAAATCAACCTGTCCATAAGTAAATGAGGATGTACTCATGTAAGAAACATTTTCATTAGAAAATGAATTGTCCACCAAAAAGAAAATGAAGACAACAGCACTGTATCTGTTTAAGAATTTATGCAAGTATCATACCCTCATTGAAACACGCTCTCCAGCAATTTCATCAACTGCTCGGACCACAGGGTCAAATAGTTCAACCAACTTCTGAACTTTACTCCTGTCTCTAAGAAATTCCTGCAAGACTAGCCCAAAATTAGAAAGGCCAATATTCAACCACAGTAGATCATACATATGGCATTTGTCATATTGATAATGAAGTGTAAATCAGTAGACCTTTGTTTTTAAATTCCCATAAACTTGTTTGGATGGACAACATTTCTATTCTGCAGAGCAATTATCCGTAAAAGATACAGTAAAAAAGTACATTAGTGGTACTGTACAAAAACAGAAGTGATCAGTAATCTCCAAACAACCATTCTTCATCCACTGTGATGTACTAATGGTATGCTAACTCCTACAAAAGCTGTTACTCGTAGTAACTAAGTTATTTCGCTGCATGTCACTGCGCTTGTCACTTTCTAATTTCTTTAACTTGTTTAGTAGTTACAGGATTTACGAACCTTTTCCAATAATTCAAGGAGAATTCTTAGACCTAGGAAGCAAGGAAAACAAGTGTATGAGACACAACCGAGTTGAACAAAAAAGATGATAAGAATGTAAAATCATACCACTGGTAGAAGATTAGTCATCGCTACCATTCCCCAATTCCAGTAAAATGGTGCAGTTCCAAATCGAGCACTAACCGTAGGTACTCCTAGGATCTCATGAGCACTTCTCACCTCCGGTAAATTCCTGAAAGGCATGATCTGTTACTGAAATAGTTTTGAGAGGGAAAAGTACCTAAGCCATCTGCATGATAACCAGGATTTTCTTTTGTACTTCTATAAACCAAATCTTCTGTATTATGAACTACAATTTTTTCGTTATTGCTCTTTCCAAGTTCAACTCCAGTGTGACGCCAGTTTTAGTAGTTGCAAAAACTGTATTTACTAATTACATACTCCGTCCGTCCCAATTCGTTTGTCCCCTTTTTTACTTTTACATATCCCAAATTGACTGTCCAATTTCAAAATCAATGGATTAGATTATGTAAATTTTGAAATCAATGGATCAGATTTGTTTCCTTAATAAGTTGGAAACCCGAGATTGGACAAACAAATCGGGACGGAGGGAGTAGCATTTAATAGTTAGAAATAACTACAAATTTTATTCAGAGATGACTGACTAGTTGTCAAATCACTTTTGGAAAATATTTTGGCTCCACAACTATACACATGCAAATTTCGCTGTCGAAGTCTTATCCTAAATACTTACAAGAGATAAACATCTTTTTTTCCAATCCCCTTCCCAAAGTCGATATTGCGCATTCCACTGTAGGGCTTGACGGTTATCTTTTCTCCTGACATAAAGTAAACCAAAATATGGGTTTTCAAGTCATAAACTTTATAAAGATATGAGCTAGAAACAAACCTTTACTATATGCAACAACCTCCTCTCCAAGGAGTAAAAAACTAGTGGCTAATATTGTTGGGCCAGCACCACCAGTGCCTGCCGTGTAGTAGGAGAATCTGATACATAATACAAGAACATGTAAGTTCCTCAATTCGTTCAAAAAGAAAGAAAAGGCAAAGTTTAATTGCTCACAATCCCAACTAACAACTACCAAATTGACACTGATGGATAAAACTATGTTGGGTTTCCATTTTATCAACTGCCCTTACTATTAGCACCTAAGTACTAGTTCAACGTGGGGATAACTGCGTACAATACATTAGGAAAGCAAGGAACGAGAATATTAATAACGGACCAAAAAAGACCTGGCTAAAATCAACAGAACGAGAGAAGATGAACAAGGATGTTGAATTGTAGCTAAAGGTGTGTGTTCTTTGTTTCTTGTAGCTTTGGTGATGGTTGAATTATTGCAAGCCATATTTTGTTTGGTGCCTGGGGGGCACATGATTAGTTCTGGGAGTTGGTGCCAAACTAGTTGGAATGTACTGTTTGGATCAATGATGCCACATTATTGCATTCTCCTCTCCTGCTAATCTCTGTATACTTATTTGAGACTAAAATTCCTTATTTGTTGTCCAAAAAAATAAAATGACAAGATGTGCCCCGTTACGTAGTTGAAGAATATTCTTTTTGCCTCCCCCTCTTTCCTGATCCATTATGCAGAGAATCGAGTAAAACTGGGCTAACTTTCCAAGTTTTGAATTTCAGAATTCCATTTCTTAATGGCTGCAGCAGATGCTGAAAAGAAGCTAACAATCAAGAGAGAAACCAAACATGAAGGGGACAGGGCAAATGATTACCTTAGCCTCTCAGGCTCTCCCTTGCTTTCACTCCGTGCAGCACGAACTAACTCAGCAGCCATAACTGTACGAAAATCATTTGGGAGTCAAATTCTGGAGCTGAAGGAAGCAATCCAGACATATTCGATGAATATCTGACCTAAATATGAATTCCAACACAGTAATCCTGAAGTTCAATTCCAATATTTATTAGAAAAATAAGGTTTTTGTTAGTTCAGACAAGCCTTGAACTCTTCCCCGAACTGTGGGAAAAACTAAAATCTGTCCGAAATCTCCACTGGAAATGCCGAAGTGTTGAGATATGGATATTGACAGAGATTGCATAAGAAAAAAGTTACTCTGGCACTGATTGGGATTTGGGAAAATGGGGCGGGCCGAGCCAACACTGTATACTTAAATCAACGCCTCACAACAGTATATGGGACTAAGATTTGCGGAGCCAGGGGTACAACATCAGCTGTTGGTTCTGTTTAGCAGTGTGGATACAATGCAGTTCTTCGACTTTCGGTCGTAGAATAGTTTATATTTAGAGGATCAGGAGTTGGTTTCTGTTTATTGGTGACATGGCCATTCTTCCTCCAATGCAGTTCTTTCACTTTTGTTCGTAGAATAGTTTATATTTCTATTATAATGTCCTCAACAGGTGGTTATGCAGTTGAAGGTGATTTAAATGCGCAAAATTCAACAAGACCGAGTGTACTGGCACCGTTGCTCACTCCAGGATAGATTCCTCCTGTTGTTATGGCTGGAATATTTGCAGCCAATGCTTTACTCATGTAGGATTTTGCACGGAATGCATAACTGGTATCATCACAAACATCCATGTATGCTGTCTGTGCGGAGGCAAAAACGAAATCAATAAAATGAAGTAGCTAATCCATAAGAAGAAAAATATTTAGCAAATTACTAACAAAAACCAAGCTAATTACCTGCTTCTCACCTTGGTCTGTATGGCCGCTTCCAGCACAGTGCACTTCTCCGCCTGTTGGAATGGTCCCGCAGAATGAACTACAAGATCCACATCTGCAGAGGAAGCACCACAGTTCAATTTGGGAATGTTGAAGAAACCAAAACCATTTTGATGGTGTTATAACCACAGAGAATATTCTATTGTTGTATTGGACATTTTGAGGGCATCATGTGGTCAGTGTCCTTTACTAAATGCAGTTACAGTCTACAAGCACAAGAAGTAATCTTTTCTAATGCCCACGAACGAGAAGATAACAGTAAGATCCAAGAGGTACCCTGCTAGCAGCATTTCATACAAACCACATTCACCAGAGATAGGTACAAACATAAACATTAACAACTCCCAAAGGAAAGCCTTCAGACTAGTTAGACGTACTTTGCCCAAATCTACCCAAGTGTATATGGTGTGTATCTCCTAAATGGGCATTCTCCAGTTAATCCAACTGCATATAGTGATTCAGGATCCATTTTCGACCCCCTCCGTATTCACCAATAAGTCCCCATGCTACACATATAATAGAAGAGACGATATGAAGTTAGTCGAAGAACATAGAAAATATATGGCTTCTTTCCACCAATGTGAGCTGGGGTTCATAATCAACTACCTAGATGATACGATTGCAGAACTGTATTTAATGAAAGATCAGAACGAAGACATTTCAAGATCTACACGCATACTGAATGTGATTAAACATTTTTCCTGTAATAACAATGGTGGGAACAGAATGGCTAAGATTTTTATTCCAAGCTGATTCATATTGGTCCGAGTTCAACACTATTTGTCCACAGGAAAATGGAAGATAGAGTCTCAACAAAATTTTGTTGTCCTGAAAAAGGCTGGTTGTATACTTCCTGTTAAAATTACCATAGTGACCAATAAAATGCTATATGAAAACAAGAAGTAAAGTATTCCATCTTCAGATGAACAGGAGACCAGCATCCCAAAACTATAGGCAGCAACTGAACCCTTAAAATTACACTCATGGTACTAAGAAATTGTTTCGTTGAATGTTTGAATTTATAAATAGATGGCAAACCACGTAAGGTTGCTTCCAATGATGCCCTCTCTTCAATGTCAACTTCAGTAAATTCTGAGTTTTTCCCTAGTTCAGCCACCCTAGCAGCACCTTTTTCCCTGCCATGGAACAGCGATGTAGACAACTTGAGAATCTGAGATTAAAAATCACATAGTTTTCGGACTAGAAATGTCAAGAGTCTATTAAATTAATGGGCACAGGAATTGCAGCTCTCACCCAAGAGAGGGAGAGAGAGAGAGAGAGAGAGAGAGAGAGAGAGAGAGAATCTTCTTTTGTGATTATAGTTGCAAGTACATAAACCCATAAGCCAAAAGGCATTTTGACAACTGCCTTCCCATATCCCTAGCGCATGTAAACCAAACAGGACACTAGTAGAATTGTTTAATGCTTTACTTGTATTCAAATTTTGTCGGCCAACAAGCCCAGATCCATCTTCAACTTGTAGTAATCAGTATCCATAATAGATTAATAGTCTTGTACGAATCTCAAGAGTGCTTATCATTCAGATTTTAACTCCAAAAACCCCTACAGAATGACCAAAACCCCCTACAGAATGATATGGCATTGAAATTTTTGTAATTGCAAACAACATTGAAGGAGTGCAATTTAGCCAAATGATTTCGCGACAAAATTTCTGCATGTAAATTATGATAGTATTGCCTTCTCAGCGCTCATACTCGAAAAATTCCACACAAGCTAAACTATAACAACATGTACTGGGCACATTTGATGAAAACTTCTAATAACATAAGGCTGGAAACTCTACTTCATTGTAGCATCAGCAAAGTATAGGGAAAATTGAACTAAGATAAACCGGAGAAATCACCGCAATTCAAAATCGGTACGTACATAAACTTACGCGCTCACAAATTCAAGGAAAATGAAACCTCGAATCCGAAACTAAATATATAACGCAAGGTACCAAAAACAAAAAGCCTAGTTTATTTTCTCGGCAACCAAACAGAGCGAGGTAAGGGAAAATTGAACAAAATTACTTGTTCCGGCCACCAACGACGATTCGGAGGTCGGGACAGAGCTTGGAGAGAGCAATGGCGGTGGAGCCTCCGACCCTGCCAGTTCCACCGAGTATCAAAACCCTAGAATTTCGAACCTTTTCTGGAAGTAGAACTCTGTGTAGGTTACTCTCTTTGGCACACGCCATTGCCATGCTCCTGCTGTTGTTCAAGTGTAGCCAAGGTCGTGCCATTCTCTCTCTCTCTCTCTCTCTCTCTCTCTCTCTCTCTCTCTCTCTCTCTCTCTCTCTCCTTCTTCTTCTTCTTCTTCTTCTATCGTTTCATCTGTCTCATCAGTGCTCTATGCTCTCAGGTTATCAGTTTATCGTTATTGATGGCGTGGATCATCTGGTCCCACGTGGATGAAAAAGGTTGTTCCACGTGGCTTGTTGATGTATGGTGTCTCTAGCAGCTGGTCCCACTCGCTCTCAAAGTTTCTTAATTACACATTACCTCCTTAAACTGAGTTGAGTTTTGTTCACCCTCTACTTAAGAGGGTGGACATTATCCTCCTTCCTATTTGTTGAAATGACATGGGTCTTACCATAAAGTGATGTCATGCTTACCAAAAAGTGTATTGCATGGTAAGTATGGCATCACTTTATTGTGGGACCCACACCATTTTAACCAATAAGAAGGGGGGTAATGTTCACCCTTTTTTAAGGAGGGTGAACAAAATTGCACTCCCTTAAACTACTATGCAGTAAGAGCAAATTTATCAGATGATGTAAAATGGTCATTTTAACTATTTTACCAAAGGAGAACTGAAAAACAAGTTACAGTAAGGGAGGTAAAAAGGGAGGTAAATAGCTTTGAAGAATTGGCTAGGTATCAATACCTAACAACTATTCATCAGGAATTCCATTTGTTTGATTATTTAAGAGTATTTAATTCTCTTTATCTCCCCCTCCCTTTTCCCCTCTCTCTCATATTATAATAATAGAATAAAGGAAAA
This sequence comes from Rhododendron simsii, assembly GCA_014282245.1. Lineage (NCBI taxonomy): Eukaryota > Viridiplantae > Streptophyta > Magnoliopsida > Ericales > Ericaceae > Rhododendron > Rhododendron simsii. Next base: position 53,487 of record WJXA01000293.1, read on the forward strand.
AGTTGAAAAAATGAGTATTTTAATAGAGAATACGTTAAATAGATAGTGTAGTGTTGAAAGAAATGTGAGTAGCTAAAATGAAATATGTACACTATTCACAAGTTTTTTTAACTAAGTATTGGTAAACTTGCTCTAAAATGGAGTAATTTTACTTTAACCGCTTTTATCTATGTGAAAATAGCGAAATAATGTATTATTGATTGTATTGAAACATAATAATAGAACCTACAAAATATGCTAACATAACATTGAGATGTTAACAATCTAAAAAATCCTACTCGTTGCCTCATTAGTCTATTTACTTTGTTTAGAACCTATGGAAAGGGAAAAGGAAAGAAAAGAAAAGAGAAGGAAAATAGGAGACAAATGGGAGGGATAATTTACTATTTACTAAATTTGAAATTTTTATTTTCTTCTCTCTTTCTCTTCCAGCCAAACAATAGAAGGGAAATATTTTTTTAATTTTTCTTTCTTTTCCCTGAGTTTCAAACAGAGCATTATCACTTAGCCCCTTTTGTTACTCTTTTCTTCAGATTTGAACATTAGATGCCAATATGATAATAAGTCAAGAAACGACGTTATGGATGGGGACCAAATCAACACAAATTTTAAACATTGGCTACTAAATTGGTCAATGTTTACATTGGGATGAAAATTGGTCACTCGCTAATACTCTGGGGACCAAAAAGATAAATTAACAACGAGCTACTCCTCAAGTTCGTTACGTTTGAAACAAGTTATATGCGAACAAGTCTCTACGGATTTCTAATCAACTTGAGTTTTACCATGAAAAATAAATACGTCAAGAGTTACCAAATAAATACAGTAGCTTGGATCATCAAATAAAATGGTGATAGACCCTATGGCATAACTTTTTCTACATAAAACGAGAAATTTTGAAAATTACTTTCCATCAAAAGTTGAAAAAATATGAAATGAATGTATTAAAACATTTTTGGTGTGCACTTGGCCACCACAATAATTTTGAGTCTTTTGTATTTCATCCCTGCTGTTACAAAGGCATCCAAATTATATTCTTTCGTCATGAACACACTAATAATTACATTGCAATGTGTGCCTTTCTAGAGAGCGTGATTAACTAACAAAAATGACCATAATCTTTCATTTTGGAAAACTCCTCTAGAGCATTTTCTTTGCCAATCTAATTAGTTCATTGAATTGTATGAACGAATTGCTCGTGTGCAAGGAAAAATGGACGGTTGAAGTTTTAAACCCAATTCGATTTCCCATTTTTCATACACAAACACGGTTAGTTGACGAATCCCTTCAATAGGTACTACAAAATGAACGATTCCGATCAATTATTTGATTCAATACAAACCTTCAAAGCTGGAAGCTGGAGGAGACTGGGAGACATTAAACTGGACAAGAAATCGGTCCCGACTCACATGGGTGAAGACACAATTTTGAATGGCACCAGATATAGTACAAAACACTCCATTTCACTTTCAGTCCCCACAGCCTCAAGCCAGTCAAATGGTACAGTATAATACGAGGGATTCGACCAGGGGTATTGTTGACCATGCGTTTTGGGAAATTTGGTATTTGGGTTGCTTGTTGGGTGAGAAAAGCCCAAAATGTTTCTCACTCTCTGCTCCAAACTTCTGATTCTCATCAAACATGGCAAACAAATAAGTCTCAATAGCCCTCCCAGGCCTCTTTGGACTCCCACTCCCTCCTAGCACATGATTGATAAGGTTCCTATAATAACTCCCTGCATTCTTCACCGAAGCAGAAGAGCCACCCGCAGACGGCCATCCGCTCTCTGACACCACGATTACCACGTTGGGTCCACCTGCCTTCTCTACAGCAGAGTAGGCGGCGTCCAATAGGGCATCGAAAAGGTTCCTGTATTGATTCTGACCATCTTTTGGGAAACCTCCTGTTGCTGTGAAAAGGGCGTATGGAAGAGGCACGTTTTGTTGATTTTCGATGTGGCTGAAGTAGGGGTATATGTTGAAGAGTAGTGGGTTGTTGGTGTTCTTTAGGAAGTTGATAATCGGTCCCATGAATGAGCCCGAGGCACCATCAAAAGAGCCCCGAGAAGGAGGGAATGAGTTGCTTATGAGTGCCGAGTATGTTACAGTGGAAACCTGTTGGGGAATTTTAGATTTCGATCAATTCAGAGTCATTTATATAAAGGATCACCAACATTCTCGGCATGTAAACTAATTTGAAAAAAATAGAACCAGCATCAGTAGTTCAGTACTTTGTATCCTGTCGAGACGATTTGTATCCGTTTACCATGAGTTAAGATACAACTCAGAGAGCAAGAAGGTAAACCGGAAAACAATATGAAAAGTCTAACCATCCCAAATTCACAACGGCTTTAAATTAGAGAAATGTAGGCTCTGTTTGTTTCGACGTAAAATATTTGGGGAACCACGTAAATTTTTGTGTTGTTTGATTCTTTACAGTTATCGTATTCGTATATTGTGCGTGTGTTTTCCTACATTGGTTTAGAAATATTTTAATTTAGTAAGCTCTCTCTCTCCTCCTCCTCTCTCTCATTTTGGATTTAATATGATTTGGGAGAAGAAGGAAATAGAATACGTGGTTTTGGAAAATGTCTGTCAGACCATCAGGGGGTGAAATGCAAAAATTACTTATGGCCAAAATTAGAGGAAAACAATTTCACCTTGTTGGTGCATGATGTTTTATCTTGAAAATATTTTCCTCCTCATTTTTTTAGCCAAACAATTGGAGCCGTTATGGTAAAAAAAACTTATTTTGAAATGATATGATAGAAAGCGACGAGCGACTTGAAGGAAACTAATTCTAAGATTAAAAAATCATGGTAATAAAAGTAAGATTTTGAAGTAAAGAACCTTGATTTGGTCCTTCAAGCCAGCAGAGGCAATTGCATCATAGATCTTTGTCATGGTAGGGAGCACAAACGGAGCAAGGCGAGCCGTTTCACCACCGTTGGGATTGACCTCATTCCCTACGGCTATGATCCGGAACTTGACGTCTGGGTTATAGTTCAGGACGTTGTCTTGGACCCACTTTCTTGCAGCGACACCGTCGTCGTTAGCAAGACCCTCGAGATCGCTGTTGGGGACATCAAGTACGAGCTCGATGCCAGATCCCCGGAGGGCTTGGAGAGTTTGTGGGTTGGGAGCGTACATTCTCATCCTTCGAATGCCGTTGGATTTGTAGAATTGGACTACTTCTTGACTGGATGGTAAATTGTTGCCCAATCGTCCGTAGCACACCCCTATTTGTGCATCTGCATGAATTTTAGTATTTCATTTAGCCAATATGTGGTTGTTTGGATTTAAACCCAATAGAGTTAACCTTATACTTAAAAAGGATTATGAACAGTGGCAACGCGAAAAGTAGGTTTAGCAAGGTCGCTTGACCCGGCTAAGTATTAAAGCTCTTGTATGGACTCGATCCATACGAATTAATAGCATCTAATAGGTTTCGAACCTGAGACTTTAAAAGAGAGCAAATATCTAAGTCTCAAGCCCTCACTATCACTGAAAAATCCTAGTTCGACTAGGTTTAAAGATTTGTTTATTTTTTTAATCTCTTACGGAGTATAAAAATAATCAATATTCAAGCAATCATACGAAGGAGAGCAATAAACAGAATAACTAGACCAACCCTTGAGGGTACGGGTTAATCTTTTTTTACATATGAGAGACTACCTCAGATCATTGCCAACACCAGAGAGAGAGAGAGAGAGAGAGAGAGAGAGAGAGAGAGAGAGAGAGAGACCTGTTTGATGAAAATTCAGAAGAAATAGCACAAGTGGCAATAGAGAAACGAGAAAAGGGTTGTAGTAGCGTATTGTTGCACGAAAACCAGCCATTTAGAAGAGGGAAAAAGGAACAACTAGCTACGAGTAGTAGATCAAATGTCCAGTGTGTGCGTGTGTAACTGTGTAGAGAGAGAGAGAGAGAGAGAGAGAGAGAGAGAGAGAGGGAGGCTAATTACATAGTAGTAAATATGAACCAGGAAAAGTATATATGTCAGTCATGATTTCGCAAGGGCAAGTTGGACTGGACTAGCATAGTATGTAGAAGTCTGCCTGATTTACCCTGATGTAATTATTAGTGGAAAATTCTACGATTGGGACAATGGCGTGATCGAGGGAGTAGAGGTCGTGGTGGAAATGAAGAGAGAGAGAGAGAGAGAGAGAGAGAGAGAAGACCAGCCACCGATCAACTCACCAACATGATAGGGTGGAAATTAAATTCGAGGAGGACTCCAGACCAAAACGGAGTACTTGCCCCGTTAACTACACCATAGACCGGAATTTAGGTCCGTTTCAGATCGGAAAAAAATAAGGCAATTTTAAATTTAAAAATAATTGGCTTATTAAAATTTAAAAATATACAATATGAACGTTGCATATTTTATACGGGACAAAAAAAATTAAAAAATTATTTTTTATTTATATTATTTTTTAGTTTGAAAATGTGAAATAAATTTTTTTTTTTTAAGAAAGGTGTTCTAAAACGGAGTCCTTTTTTTTTGTCACACGAGTCAAATTTACAAATACACACTCATAAATGTCACAGACAATAAATCACAAGTGTGTAGAACCCCCACACATTTATACAAATATTTGTGTATTTGAGCGTGTATTTTTGATGTGGCTGTAGACTTGTTGTAAGTAAATGGGTATCTATTTACAAAAAAAAAACAAACGGGAGAAAAATGTTAGAAAAACATAATGTGCTCAAAACTTAATTTTCGTATTTTCCTCTCGCTTTCTTTTTAAACCAAACAAGGGGAGGGTCAGTTTCTTTAATCTTCCTTCCATCTCTTTTCCACAGGTTTCAAACAAGAGAATAAATTCTTTATACTGCCGGTATAAATATTTGTTTCCTTTAATTCAATTGCATTGCGACACGGGTCAAAATAGTGGCCCAATTAATAAAATATAATTATGTGGCGCAATACAATTGATTTGGAGAAAATAAATGTTTACATAGACAATGTAAAGAATTTATTCTCTTAAATGGAGAAATCGATTGTATTTCATCCTTTGTTCACCATAGCAACTGGGGAGGAAGCGCCAACTTACTATGTTGCTTATTGTTATTTTGTTCTTAGTTACTCATCAAATGGCACTCAGTTCATATATTTACACCGCCGGTGTAAATATTTGTTTCTTTCAAATCAATTGTATTGTGACACGTGTCAAAATAATGGTCCCAATTAATAAAATATGGCGCAATGCAATTGATTTGAAAATTCTAATTTATTGTAGAGAGTTGATACTGCTAAAACCCAAAAATGTTCCTACCAAAACCTAACTTGTTTACTGCCAAAACATTATTCCAACCTGACTTTATTTGCCCTGTTAACTCCACCAATCACAAAACTACCCCTTCAATTTGTTTGGATTATTTTATTAAAAAGTCTAGCTACACAAAAATCCAAACACAACACTTTTTACAATTTCACATACATGTGGAGCCCACTACTAAGTGCATGGATCCCAATAGTTACTTGCCACATTTGCCTTTATGGAGAGAGTGATTAAACTAGAACTTAAATCAATAGAAGATTAGGGATTTTGATCATTCCCTTCAGTCTGCAGCTGTACGGAAAATTTAAAAAAAGAAGAAGAAGAAGAATCCTCAAGTTACAGCAAAAGAGAAATGGAAATGCAACACTAATTTTATTATTACTGCACAAATAAAAAGGATCTAAATCCAACCCCCGTGTAATGCTCTGATTTTCCTCACAAGGCTTCCATCATCTTTACCAAACTCCTCCTTCCTCCAGTTTACAAATACGAGGCCTTTTATGGTACATGAAAATGTTCCATGAAATGAAAATGAATAGTTCAGATTCACACAGTTGTGAATCTAAGCCATTCATTTATAGAACCTCCTGACTTCGAAAGCAAAGTAGTTTACACAAGAAGAATAAAAAACCAGAGCATTCTAATTTTACCTACAGTATTTAATCACATCTCTAAATTCGAATCCGAGCGAAAACTTCAAGAGAAAAAAAACACATCGATCTGAGTCAGATTCGAGCCAACCATGAACAATGCTGAAATGATTTGTCTGTACTTGCCCGTGTCCAGGATGTGCTTGCATTTACAACACCAACATTGCTTGGTTTGGCAACTGCTTGAAAGCCAGTTCTTTAGCGTTTCGCCCATCTTGGCCTATTGATAAATTTTTAGTTTTTTTTTTTTTTTTTCATGTCTACATTTCATGAGCTGCCAAGCTTTTTGACTTTTTCATTTTGAAAATTTCACGGGCGTTTAGCTCGGCAGCCCAGAAACATAAAACTCGTCTGAAAAACCCTAAAAATTTGCACAATAGGACAACAATGTCCGTGTAAAGGCCTTGAAAAGTTGTTGCTAACTCAAGCCGCTTGTGTTGACATGTAGCCAGCAGGAATAGCCTTCCCTGCCAAAGACTGTGTATTATTAACATATAATCATCGAAACAGTTTCGGGAAAGACCACATAATGAACCTGGGCACCTGACAAAAACATCGGACTCCAAGAACTCGATACGAGCAGCCCGTCCAATGAAGGTATTCAAATTCCTGCCTTGGGTGGAGATATCAAAATTGGCATCACATCGCATGAACAACCTATGCTCGGAGGAGGGTGCATGCCCGTATCTGGTCCAAGCAATTATTCAGCATCCCCATGAATTTGCCCTTCTTCGAGTTGTCTCCTGCAGCTGCAGGGCACATCTCAATTCCAGCTAGCGGAATGATACGCACGGAACATAACCATCCTACGAGCGTCCGCATCAATCTTTTCAAATTTTAGACCAAATTAGAGAGAAAAAAATCATTTTATTACTTTAGGTATTCACTTTTAAAATGTAAACTGCATCAGACTCTCTATATTAAAATTATCTTATTAAAATATATTATTTCTTTATTCTCAAAAAAAAAAAAAACCTGCAAATATCAAACAAAAACTCTCTCTTCCTCTAACTTTACTCTCAGTGTCTGAAATTCAATGAACTCAACCCAAACCACCAAACCACTTTCATTCTAAATCCAAACCACTTCCACAAGCCTCTCTCTCTCTCTCTCTCTCTCTCTCTCTCTCTCTCTCTCTCTCGCTCGTCCGATCAACTCCCAAGACCTTCACGATCCGTGCCCACAACTCTGACCTGACCGTTGACCAAATCCTCACCATCGCTGGCACCATCATCGTCGGCAGAGTCCTTTGGTTAAAAGATGACACAAGATCAGTTGAGTTCATGGAAGATTAGAGGAGAGAGAGAGATGTCGATGGGGTACTGTTCGGCTCCAAAATGGCTCAAGGACTGAGCGGGCATGCCAAGACTTGTCGCGTCTAACGTAAGGACTGAGCGTTCCTTTTCTGACTTCTTAACCGTGAGGGTGATAGTGCTGCAAACCTAAGGGCTAGATTGCAGTGGTGGTTCGTGGTTTTGCATCTACGAGCGAGGACTTAATAATTTCCTAACCGTGTAGGAAAAGAAGTAGCAATGTAGAATGACTTTATTATATCGTAATAATAAGGTCGGGGATACAATAGAGATATGAATAATTTTATTACGACGTAGTAATAAAACTGAGGTACAAGAGAGATAGAAAACTCGAATTACTTGGAGAAGTAATTGAATGAAGGTGAGAAAAGTAAGATAATTGCTTCACTAGGAAGGCTTTGGTTTTAAGCGTTGAGCTTGATTGGTGTGTGGACCCTTTTTTCTTCTTGACTTCTAGTATTTATAGGTCAAGGGTCTTCGAATTTTCTGCATGCAAATGGATGCGTTTGCTTCTTCCCGTGGTGCCATGTGTCCTTTGTAACTTCCACTTCATGGGATCATGGGATAATGGGTAGTTATTGGAAGTTACAAAAGATCATGGGCAAATAGTGCACTGGTCCAAATCTGGGCCAAGTTTCCCGCCTTCACCACGAGCTGACATGTGTCCCGAGTAGGCCTCAGATGTTGCCATGTGTCCCAAGTAACTACCCACTAACATGTTTTAGTGAGATCATGGGTGGTTATTGGAGGTTTAGAAGAAAAATCACATGTTTTCTTTCACCATGAGAAGTCATGAAAAGTTGAAAAAGGCCAATCAAGATAATGGGCCTATTTTCTCTCCTTCTTTTGTGGGTAGTTGACAAGTAATGGGACATGTGATCCCTTTTTCTGTGGGCTTGCAAAAATCACAAGCCATTTGACTTGGTCAAATGGCTTCTTGCCAGGCAACAATATCTTTCTTTTTCTCCACTTTTCATGGGCCACTTGATCAAATTAAATGGCCTTCTAATATATTCAACCCATAAAAATCCTTATCGAGTTTAAATAAGTCATGGGCCAACTGAAATCATTTTGCATATAGGCCCAAAACTTTTCAAACTTGAGCCCGAATTCAACTAAAATTAATTGGGCCCAGTCAACATGGGTTCGGCCCATTAATTTAAACCAAATACATATCTATTTTTTGGCCCAATTTAATTAAAAGATAATTAAATAGCCTTCCAACGCTTGCCTAGGACTGGGTGCCAAAAACGGGTATAAACAGGTACACAAAGAGATTGGGAAATAATAAAAGAATTGGATGCAAGTGAACAGAGGCTCGTCTGTGTTGACGAGTTACTGTAGCAATTTGATTTTGAAGCTTCCAAGAAACGAGCCTGATGCAGCTCAAAAATGGAGGCTTTCCTTTCTTGTTTAACCTAAGGGAAAGAGTAGAGAGTGTGATGTGATGCCCTAAAGAGAGATGCAAGATTGATTAGAAGCCTAAACTGGTGGCCACTTGCGCATACAATATCAGTTAGTAATGAATTAAATAAGCAAGTCGATCGACTTGTCAAATACTATGTCCTCAAATTTTAATGGAGGGATTTTAATCAATTGAATAGGATATATTTGATGAGGGGGCGGTTAAATAAAAGGGTGATAGTTTGAGATTCTGATGCAATCTTTCCTCTTTCTTTGTTTTTTTTTTTTTTTGGTCTCAACTCACAATTTTTTTTCCATACAATCTAATTTCTTCTTGCAACCAATAACACATTTCTACAAACATAATTTACTCCATACAACTCAATAAATTCACCTACAATTCCCAACACACCCCTCCTCTTAAATCCCCTTCACCACTAGCACAACCTCCATCCATAACCACCGCCACCACGACGATGGCATCCTCCGCCACGACGTTCTCCACGACCTCCACCACCACGATCTCCACGACCAAAGAGACCAAGAAAACCCAAAAAATAAATAGTTGCTTTTTGCACAATTTCAGATACATAATTTCGAAAATGTTATAGAATTCTGGGTTTTAAAAACCCAAAAGTCTTTACAAATTTGAGATTCTAATATCTGAAAATTTTGACATATTCCAGTTTTAATATCCGAATGGTTTTAGAGCTAGATTTATACTTTAAATTTGAAAATATATGTCATTTTCAAGTTTTCAAACCCGAAAAATCTTTCAATTTTCAAGATTGTGAATCTGAAACAATCAAAAAACTGCACCACGTTCATCAGCCACTACCCCCAGCCACCACCCCCACACCCACCCCCCCTCCCCGATCTCTCTCTCCGATCTCTGGTTTGTGCTTATTTCTCTCTCGTCAAATTATTCTGTTGTTTTTTAATCAATTAAAACATTGGTTTCCACTATCGACGACGGATGGGAAGAGAGAGAATTGAATTCGGGAGATGAAAAGAGAGCTTTAGGTTTCCGATGTCAGAGGTGGCGACAATGGAACTTTCGTTGGCAGAGGAGAGTTGAGGAAGAAGATGAAGATGAAGGATAACTTAGTCATTACTGTTGTGCCGAACACGAAATTGAGAATATAACAAATCAACAAGTGATAAACAAGAACACAAGGATATACGTGGTTCTGTTCAAGCACAAAGCAAGAACGTACTCCACGGGGAAAAGAGCAAGAAGATTCACTATAAACGGGGAGAGAAACAAAGAGCCGGCTATACCCGTAACTCTACTTGAAGCACCAAACAGATATCTAGGGACAAATCTCTGGTGGAACCCAAAAGGGAGACAAACCCTTGGTGGAACCCTAAGAGATGAACAAAACCCTAATATCTAAGCCCTTGAACAAAAGACCATAACCCTAGGAACCCCCAAGGTCCCTATTTATAGGAAAACACTAAATAAACCTAAACCGAATAGGAAAACGAATCCTAGTCAATTTAGGAATTCTAGTCAATTTCCTACAAATCTCCACCTTGACTTGAATTCCATCGAACTCAACACTATAGGCAATCCTCTCTTTCAATCGCTCATCTCCCCCAAAAGCCCCACACGGGGCAATCACCAACGGTATAAACGAGCAAGGCTCAAGCACACCTGCTTGACCTTGTAAACGCGACTCAGGAAACCCAGCCGCACATGCCTCCAAATTGAGCCTTTATCTTCCAACGGGCACGTCCCACCCAACACATCCCTTTCGGATACACACGAAAATCTGCTCAAACTCCACACGGAGTTAATTACCGACTCCACCACAGAGTTAAAAACCCAACACTGAGTCAACCTCGAATTTACCGATGAAGAATCCAAAGATGTAGCACCCACAATCATACTACCATCAAGCACATAGAGGTTATTCGATTTCCGACCCTTCATCAAAACACGAGCACCGTTCAAAACCCTCAAGACTCCACCTTCAGTGGTATGCTTCCAACCCAAAGAGTCAAGAGTGCCCAAAGAGATAAGGTTCCTCTTCAAATCTGGTATATGTCGAACACCAAACAACGTCGTCACAAACCCATCACGCATTCTGACTTTAACTATTCCAATCCCAACAATTCTACAGGGCATATTATTCCCCATAAGAACTGTACCACAACTGACCGATTCATAAGTATCGAACCAATTCTCATTCGGACACATGTGGTAAGAACATCCGGAGTCCAGAATCCATTCGGAATTCGAACAGACATCACCGACACTCACAGAAAGAACCATAAGTGAATCGTCGGAATCTTCTTCAACAATACCAGCAACAACCTTCTCTTCAAAATTGTCCTTATTTTTCAACTTAGGACAATTTCTCACCATGTGCCCGTATTTCCTACAGTAAAAACACTTTACTTCTTGATTTGTGGAACAAGAGCCAGAAATCCCTCTACTGCCGTTATCCCTCTCAGAAGTTCTTCCTTGCGCCACCAAACCATCATCATAAACCTCACTTTCACCGAATACTTTTTTCCTTAATTCCTTTGAATATAAACTAGATTTAACATCTTCCATGGAAATTGTATCTCTTCCGTAAAGTAGGGTAGTAACAAAATGCTCACAAGATGTAGGCAAAGAACATAACACAATAAGGGCTTGATCTTCATCATCAATCACAACATCAATATTTTTTAAATCCATAATAAATCGATTTAACTCATCTAGATGGTCTTTTACGGGCGTACCTTCCCTCATACGAAACGTATAAAGGCGCTGCTTCAAATACAACCGGTTGGTAAGAGACTTCGTCATATAGATGCTTTCCAACTTCAACCAAATACCGGCAGTCGTATCCTCCTCCCCGACCTCGCGAAGCACATCATCGGCCAAACACAACTGAATCGAACTGAGTGCCTTCGCATCGAGATCCTCAAATACACTATCCTGCATATCAGCAGGCTTCTTCGATTTTCCCAACAAAGTCTTGTGTAATCCTTGTTGAACAAGCAAAGCCTTCATCTTAATACGCCATAAACTGAAACTAGTGCTCTGCCCATCGAACTTCGCAATTTCGAAACGAGTCGTCATTGAAACGATCACCAATTGCACAATACGCAGCGAAAAACAAAAGCCTCGGATTAAAACCCGGAGCTCTGATACCAATTTGTTGTGCCGAGCACGAAATTGAGAATATAACAAATCAACAAGTGATAAACAAGAACACAAGGATATACGTGGTTCTGTTCAAGCACAAAGCAAGAACGTACTCCACGGGGAAAAGAGCAAGAAGATTCACTATAAACGGGGAGAGAAACAAAGAGCCGGCTATACCCGTAACTCTACTTGAAGCACCAAACAGATATCTAGGGACAAATCTCTGGTGGAACCCAAAAGGGAGACAAACCCTTGGTGGAACCCTAAGAGATGAACAAAACCCTAATATCTAAGCCCTTGAACAAAAGATCATAACCCTAGGAACCCCCAAGGTCCCTATTTATAGGAAAACACTAAATAAACCTAAACCGAATAGGAAAACGAATCCTAGTCAATTTAGGAATTCTAGTCAATTTCCTACAATTACACATTAGGGTATTTTTGTCTCTGTTGTGAAATTTTTTAATGAGTTGTATGGAGAAGATAGTGGGTCGCAAATAGGAGTATGCACTTTTTTGTGCTTTATGAGATAACTTCAAGAGAGTAAGAAAAACAAGAAGAAAAGTAATCAAAATTTTCTTTTGAAAGAAAAATCCTGTACTACTCTAAACTAGGATAGGAAAGAAGGCTTGTAATGTCCCCAGGTATATCATGAACACCCTCATTCCCAAATGGGCAACTATTAAAGATACCCCATGGCCCATGCCGGACCTTATCTAGTAATGGTAAATTCAGTGTGAAGTCTGCTCATTATTTTGTTTCGAATAATTCCCATTCACTTGCTAAATGGAAACGGATTCGGGTTCGTAAAATTCCTGCAAAACTTGAGAAGTTTTCTTTGAATTTGTATGCATGGAAAGATACTTACAAACCACCAATGTTTGATTCGTAATCTGGTGGACAGCGATAGTCCTTGTTGTAATAATGACAGTGAGGATATGATGCATTTATTTTTCGAATGTCCTTTGAGTTCTAATGTTTGGCTTCAAATTCTTAGTGTCCAGGGACCCCTTACGGGTAATTTGGAGGAATGGCATGAATGGCTTTACACCAATGTCAACTACTAAAAGGCGAATTCAAGGGGTTATTTTTTGAATGTCTTAATTGTTGTTATCCTTGGAAAGATATGGCTATCGAGGAGTACGAAAGTCAGAGGCGGCTCCATTCACACTCTTCCATGGTCAACTGACCACCCAAACTTTTTTTTTTTTTTGCTTAGAATACATGTACATGTTTTGAACTAGCCTTACTTTGAACACCCAATCCAATTGTCAATGAACACCCAACCCTATTATTTGAACACCCAACTCAAATGATAATGAACATCCACCCCAAAAATAGCTCACAAATTAATCCACTTGAAATTGAAAGCTCAAATTTCAAGCAACTAACCAAATTTCAGCAATAACAAAATGAAAAAAGAAAATAAGAAAAGGAATGAACAAATAGACAAAAAAACACACACAGAAGACCTCCGACCTCGTCCCTCCCTAGCTCCTTGTTTGTTTATATTCCCTCCGTCTCAATTTAAATGCTGCCTATGGGAAACTATGAAACTTTGACCTAAAGAATAAAAAGTACTTTCAGAATTAATTTTTGACCTTGTTTTGCATCGTTACTTTAAAACAGTGCAAAAAAATTTCAAAAAAAATTATGAAAAATGAAATTTTTTTTGTACCTCAAAATGACACGACTTTACGTAGGGAGCGTTTAAAATGAGACGAAAGAAGTATATAGTTGTGATTTCTCGAGATTGTATAGTGCAATTTCTGAACACCTTTGGAAAAATTCCTGGAGCCGCCACTGACGAAAGTCTTTGATAATATTGATGATACTAATTCGAATGAAATTTGTTCTAGTAGTCATATTTTTGCAAATGAAACTGTGCATAGTTTTCAATCCATCTCATCTCATGTGCTAGCTCGAGACCTGTAAGACTTGTTTCGTGGACTTCCCTGGGTACTGAAAAGCTGAAATTGAATTTAGGCAGCAGCAGAGGCATTCCGGGATCGGCTGGCTATGGCGGAGTTTTCAGGGGGGAGAGAAGGCATTGGATTCTTTGGAAGGCTTGAAGACTTTGCAAGCTTGGATGCTACCTTTGGGGGCTGTTCAGAGGACTAGAAATGATCCAACAACAAGCTAAGGGATGGATGTTATGGACATGGAGTCAGACTCAACCACTGCTATTGAGCTGATCATTGGGGAACCACGTGAGAGCTCACCCCACACGATACTCATCAAAGAATGCAAAACCCTCATGGAAGCAATAGGATGCACCTTGAGGCACACGATTAGAGATCAGGGAAATAAGATGGCAGATAGACTTGCCAACATGGGAGGCGGATATGAGAGGAGTGGCTTTTGAGAGAGTGTGACTGTGTTTTTCATTTCCTTTGTACCAAAAAAGAAAAATATTTGAGACAACCACTTCATAAATCGAGCGAAGAATAGCAATCCAACGAGCTATCACTCAAGTTTGTTGCGTTTGAAACAAGTTATATTCGAACAAATCTCAATGGATGTGTGATCAACTTGAGTTTTACCATGGAAGATAAATACATTGAGAATTACAAAATAAATAGCTTGGATCGTCAAATAAAATGGTGACCCCAAGGCATTATTTTTTCTACATAAAACGAGAAATTTTGAAAATTTACTTTCCATCAAAAGTTGAAAAAATATGAAATGAATGGGTGTACTAAAACATTTTTGGTATGCACTTAGAATCATAGTAAGAATAGCCATAACGCCACCACAATAATTTTGAGTCTTTTGTATTCCATCCCTGCTGTTACAATGGCATCCAAATTACAGTATAATCTTTTGTCATGAACACACCAATAATTACTTGCGACATGTGCCTTTCTGGAGAGAGTGAGTAACTAACGAAAATGAGCATAATCTTTCATTTTGTAGAACTCCTCAAGAACATTTTCTTTGCTAATTTAAGTTCATCGAATTTACTACATGAACGAATTGCTCATGTGCAAGGAAAATGGACGGTTGAAGTTTCAAACCAAATTTGGTTTCCCATTTTTCATGCATAAATGTGGTTAGTTTATATAGAAAAATGAAGTCCAATGTGAATGATCTTTGGAATGACCACTCTTTTCAACGGGTTCTACAAAATCAACGATTCCGATCTGTTTGTTGAATTCAAGACAAACCTTAATTTGAAAGCTGGAGGGGACTGGGAGATAGCAAACTGGACAAGAAATCGGTCCCAACACACATGGGTGCAGACAAAGTTTTGAATGGCACCAGAGTACAAAACACTCCTTCCCTTTCTGGTATTCTCAACAAAATTTCTTTCGAAATTCTCATGGGGAGCGATTCTACTTGCGGTTACGACGACTACTTGACGACTTTCCAGTCCCCATAGCCTCAAGGCCAGTCAAATGGTACAGTATAATACGAGGGATTCGACCAGGGGTGTTGTTGCCCATGTGTTTTGGTATTTGGGCTGCTTGTTGGGTGCGAAGAGCCCAAAATGTTTATCAATCTCTCCTCCAGTCTTCTGATTCTCATCAAACATGGCAAACAAATAAGTCTCAATAGCCTTTCCAGGTCTCTTTGGACTCCCTCCCTTCACATGATTGATAAGATTCCTGTAATAAGTCCCTGCATTCTCCACGGAAGCAGCAGTGCCACCCGCAGATGGCCATCCGCTCTCCGACACTACGATTTCCACGTCGGGTCCACCCGCTTTCTCGACGGCAGAGTAGGTGGCATCCAACATAACATCAAAAAGGTTCCTGTACGAAAATTGACCGTCTTGTACGCCAACTCCTCGGGCAGTGAAAAGGGCATACGAAAGAGGCACGTTCTGGGGATCAGCAATGTGGCTAAAGTAGGGGTATATGTTGACGAGTAACGGGTTGTTGGTGTTCTTTAGGAAGTTGATGATCGGTACCAAAAATGAGAACCAGGCGCCCTCGAACTGGCCCTGAGATGGAGGGAATGAGCTGCGTAGGAGTCCCGGGTATGCTACAGTGGAAACCTATTGCGAATTTATAGATTTCGATCAATTCAGAGTCATTTGTATAAAGGATCACAATCATCGATAAGTAATTAGAGGGTATGAATCATGAAAGCTAATTAGATTAAATTCCACTGAACTCGCCTAAGCAATTGACAAAAATAGCCAAGGACCTCGGCTCACAAGTCTCCAAGGCATCGAGGTGTTTGGATCCCTATTTTTTGAATTTTCATTTTGTAGCTTTTCTCCTTTTGGCTGTTTGGAAGGAGTCACCCAGAATTATTTATTGCAAAACTCATTCTTAATTTTTTGCTTTAGAGAAAAGAAGCCAAAAAGAAAGGGATATGAGCTTTACCCATTCTCATTTTCTACTTCTCTTTGACTGAAGATGAAAAGACCAACTTGCCCTCCACATATTTTAGAAATAACACGTCAACAGATAATGCAAGTGCAAGTTATACTAGTTGTTTTCTTTAAAAAAAAAATATGCATATAAGCTGATGAAGAGACTTTAGGCTTTGGGATTTTTGTATTGATAAGATTTTTAAAAAATGATTGATTATTTTTATTAGAGAAATACACTAAGATTGAACAATTAATGCTAAAGCGTGAAATTAATAGAACTGCAAAAAAAAAAAAGGAGAAAGACCAACAAAAAATATCAATGTAAGTTGTTAAATTGCTCCTCTCCGAACGGCTTTGTTA
>WJXA01000294.1:0-78219 GCA_014282245.1 Rhododendron simsii
CCCTTTTGATCAACAGTTCATAAGTTATCAACTCGTTCGTATTCGTACTTAAGCTTAATTTGTGGTCGGTGTGCCAATGTTGTAATTTATGAAACTTGGGGATTTGATTTGTAAATTAAACAGGTGGAAACTTCTTTTGAGTATTATTCATATTATGCGAGAATCTTCTTTGAATTGGTTTATTTATTTATGTTAAAAATCGAGGGCGTGACACATAAGTTAGTCACTAGCGGAAACGGAGCACAACCACACATGTAGTTTAGATCAACCACCACAAAAGAAAAAAAGATGACTACACATGTGTGGTGGGTCAATTAATTTTTCTTCCGACAGTTGTGGATGTCCGGGTGAGTCGTACCCCAACTAATACCTTTTATAGTCCAATCAAAAGCAAATTATCTACGCCGAAAAGAAAATTCACAAGAAATTTCTTTCTTCAGCCTAACATCTAATTAATTAGGAGCGAAGTGGATCTTGATCCTCTGTGAGTATTTTCCTATGAGGATCTTAGGAGGGTTTTCTTGTGGAGCTACCACCTCATAAATAACGAGATCCTAGGGTGGACAAAAGCCCTTCCTTCTTACCCAACAAAACCACGTCGTTTAGGAGATGAAAAAGGATTTATTTGTACGGATAGTCCCCAAAGTATTTTTAAAATATTAATTTGGTCCCCAATATATAAATCGTGTTTATTGCATCTCCAATGTTTACAATGCATGTTTAAATGATCCCTAGAGCTAACTCCATTTAAATTGACCGTTAAAAGCAAGAGTATATATGAAAATTAAATACTACAAATTTTTCATATTCAATCATCAAACATATGCCCTAACCCTTAAAAAAAAGTAAAATACTTTTTTTTGTAATGAAATTTACCAATATCTTTAAAAAACAATTGCAAACCAAAATGAGTTTAAAAAAACTGGTCTGGATTTAAAATGAGGTTCAAAATGATCTGGATTGTGGGTGGACAAATACACCAAAAATCTTCAAATGCAAACCCAAAACCAGAACCATCTCAGAATCCAAATCCCACCTAACCCCTCCACACCCCTCGTCTACACCAACCCTTCAAAATTCCAGCCAATTCAAGTTTCGATGTCGCCAATATTTCCACCTCTGATTACGTCTTCGTTGACTTCTCTACCAATTGGTGTGCCCACTACAACCTCCTCCTCCTCATCCTCCTCTCTCCTCTCTCTCTCTCTCTCTCAAAATATATATCTATATATATACATATATATCACTCCGGATTTATTAAGGGATCCCGGACCAGCTGTTTGGTGCGGACTCAATTCTCAGCTAGCCCTTGGATTTAATCCAAGGGCCACGAGAAGACAAGGCATTAAAAACCCCTAAATTACACTTTCCCCCCTCTTGCCCTCTTCGGCTCACATTTATCCCCTTTGTTCATTCCACGCAGACGCTTAGAGAGAGAGAAGAAACATGAACCAGAGAAGAAACGCAAAAGCACTTCCTGGCTGTTCCCGCAAAAGCACTTGTCCCCTTTGTTAAGGGAGCATTTGTGTTTGAAAAGATTTTCCCTCGCTGCCAAACTGTTCCCGCAAGCACGCCACCAAAAGCACTTTATCTTGTTTTGAACTTTCATTTTCCACAAACACTTCCATACTTCTTTGTCAGGCGTGAAAGAGGATTCAGGATTACCATTTGATTTGTTCGAGATCTGTCCGCGGGCGATGTGGTAACCTGATTTAACAGAGTAGATTCCGTTGGAGTTAAAATGCCACACTAGCTGATCCTCCCTATCTCTCACAGGAAGAGGAATGTTAAGAATTGCTTCCGGCTCTTCCTAGCTTACCTCCCCTGCCAGCTTTTGCTTATCCCATGTCCCTCTTCTTGGATCAATAGCATCAGCCACCTTCTCAATGGTACTGCTTGGAGCCTCTGTGGAAGAAATCTTAAAACCTGGAAGAGAGGGAATCCAAGCATCCTCCCAAAAATCTGTGTTTCTCCCATTCTGAAGTTGCCACCTCAAACATTTTTTCAAGAGTTTTCTACCATGAAGAAGGCTTAGCCAAGCCCAAGATGCTCTACTACCCCTCGCTGCATGTAGAAAAGAAGTATTAGGGAAGTAAATCCCTTTTAGAACTCGAGCCCAGTAGGAATGAAGGTTCATCACCAATTTCCATCCTTGTCTAGCCAACATGGCCTCATTAAAGGCCCTATAGTTCCGAAATCCCATTCCTCCTTCTTCCTTTGAATTTGACAGATTATCCCAAGCCACCCAGTTAATCCCCTGATCCTCCGGGTTGCCCTTCCTCCAGAAGTTGCGAGACAGAGAGTTCGGTTTATCACAGAGACTTAACGGGAGTAGGATACACGCCATAGAGACTTAACATAAATCAAGTACCATACTTATCATGAATTTGAGTTCATAGAGCATAATTAGTGCCAGATGTGGTAGTTACTTTGGATTTGTCAAATTTGTTACATCATCCAAACCAAGAGATATGCATCAAGAAGAGGATCATGACTTTTTGGGATAGCATTTCTAAGGATGGAGGTCGTCATATGGCTAGTCCAAGTTAGCGCAGGGCTCGTAAGCAGAACTCAAGGCTCAAGAATCTTGAGGATATTCAAAGTTTTCAGGCCTCCGAAAAATATGCAAAGACATAAGTGCAAACAATCACATACCATTGAGGATAGTTTCAGCCATTCTCATGGGTTTTAAGCACCACACACTAGTATCCTTTATTTGCTCATTATGATCTCCAATGATTTTTCGTAGGTGCCAGAATGGTTTTATTCTCGTATGCGTTTGTTAAACTGCTTTTGAAATCCTATGGAAGTCGGCGTTCTTTTATTGTTGATTTCTTTTTGTTTTGGTTGTCTCCTCTATAAGGTCTATTTCTTGTACTTTATCCTTATTCTCAATGAGTTTCTTACTCTTTTAACCATAAAAAATAAAAAGAAGAAGAAGAAGCAGCATCATTAGTATAGCTAATAAACTTCTAAGTTCTAACAAAAGTTTTAAAAAAGGACCCAATATCATATATTAGAACCTTAATTTGTTGTGTGTGAATGATAAATAATTTCTCCGTTCCCAAATGTTGTTAGCCTTGTTTTGGATAATCCTACCCTCATGAAGATAACAAAAACTTAATTCTTGCAAATAATTTTCTGAAATTTTTTACTGTGAAAAGTTTTAATTCAAATCTCTTCAACCGTGGAAAAGAATATATATATATTTTTTTTTGGCAAACCAAACACATTCTTGGTACAATAGTAATAATTGTGAACAGATAAGAGTATAAAAGAAGGAAAACAATGTTGACCAGATCAATGCTTCCAGATGTTTTGAATCCTTTTCGTCTTTCAGAAGATTTGTCTTGTCTACAAGATACATGTTCATTCCGGGATCCAAAGAAAAAGTCAATTGAGCAATGCAAAGGGAGAAAGTGTCACTTCTTTTAAGTGCTCCCAGAGCACTAACACGTGATGCTCGAATGACTTTCTCCATTACACGTGTGTGTTGGAGCCACACACTTGATAGTGGATCCACACAAATGTGTGGTGGAAAAAGTTCTTAAAGCACCGTGTGACGGTATCGATGGTCCAAGAACAAGTAATATTTTTTTCATATATACCCTTAATAACCACAAACTGCCACAAATCAAATCCAGAACCTACGTTTCACATCAAGTCTATGACGAATCAAAGACCTCATTTTAATGAGCAGCCATGACGGGCCTATTTTGATATTTTTCATTGAGGATGAAATCCTTAAAAAGAACGTGTCTGGATATATTCAATTAGGGAAGAGATTCATGGAGAGATGGAAAAATAAAGCTAAGAGAAAATCTAGGAGCAAAACTTCGGAGCCGTTCAATATTGTATGTGGAACCACGTGCATCTAACCACCGTCTCCAATATCTTCGAGACTTCTACAATAGAATGCTAGGAAAAAGAAAAATGTGACAAAGCATGAATAATATCATCCTTCTGCAAAAGTTCCTTCCCAAGGTTTCCTAATTCAGTTTCCTATCGTTGTTTGTTCTTTTTCCTCCTTATTTGTGATGGTTTCAGCTTTCGTTTTCGTACGATTTCCTATTTTCTCTTTTTCTTTATATTTACATGAAAATTCATAGTATTAAACTATCAAGATTAAAAAAAAAAAAAAAAGTATGTATGAACTATGAATAGATGTAAAAGCACTAACAACTCAAGATTTTTCAGGCTTCAACCAACTAAAATAAGGACTCCTTTATTAGGTTTGAGGTCTTGTTAGGGCATAATTGATCTTATGGTTAAACCACCTCCGAATGTAGGAGACTAGTGGTCAAATTTTGAGACTTAGGAGTTTGCTCCTCTCAAGTGCGAAACCTTTTTCTCAGGCGCTATCAACTCCTACGGGGCGAATCCATATAGAGCTCGTCTGACTTTGATTGGGAACCCCGTAAGTAGGCGGTGGAGTTAGTTTCCCAAGACTAATCGAGGTACAGATAAGGTAGCTTAGACAACTGAGCTATAAGAAAATGGATGAGGTACACCGCCTATGGGCTAAGGCACACCGCATAGGTCACATTTTTCCATTATAAAGACTTACCAAACGTCCAGTCCCTACCAAGAAAATTCCATTCTAAGACTGGATCCTAGGATATCCTACAACCAGGGACCAAGTCTTACTGACCAAAAATTCGTCACCGCACTACGAAGTCAATGGTTAAAAGCCAGAGGCCCTTCGCTTATTAGGTTTGAGGTTTTGTTAGTGGACATTAGACCAGGGGATAACGGGTATTACGGTTAAACCACCTCTAGAAGGGGTTGGTATCTCGTTTTTGAAATCTATCAAGTGTTATTAACTCCTTTGGGGGTTTGCCCGATCATTAACTTCAGAATTCTGAAATTAGTCGAGATGAGCAAGCTGACACGAAACACCTAATTATGAAATACAAGGTGTCCACTATTGCTTTAATCTTGGTTGAAGATTTTGTGTAGAGGAAAAACCTTGACAGTTGACACGACAATTTAGCATGTCACATTCCCTGCGGACTACGGCACATGCATCCTGTGCTCTTACAAACTTCCAGTCTCAAATACTACCGACAAAATTCCATTCTAAGACTGGATCCTCTAACAAGGGCTTAAGTCTCATTGTCCACAAATTCTGCACCCCACTGGGAAGTCAATGGTTAGAAGTTAGGCATGCTAGGGGCCTTTTGTTATGACTGCATATTACCGATATTAGTATCAGATTGATACTACTTATATATCAAATTTGACCAAATATTCAACGTTTTGTTAAAGGATTTACGACCCGAATTTATCATGTAATCGGAAATAAAGTCTTACAACGTGTCAAATGCAATATCATAGGAGTGTGGCAGTGGTGTTATTAATGTGGTCCTTATTAATTCAGTGAAATTGTATATCCAGTTGTATTATAGCATTGTACTATTAGTGGTCCATAGATGCAAAATTTCTCTCTATTCCCTTTAGACTTCCGAAAATACCCAAAAAAAGACAATCAAATTTTAGAGCAAAGTCCACTTTGACCCCCTATGGTTATCGCTATGTGCGGATATCCCCCCTCATGGTTTAAAACTAAGCACATAACCTACCTGTGGTTTTGAAAATGTGCAGATACACCCCCTGCCGTCATATTTTCCATCCATATTAACGGAGGTGTATCTCGCACGCCTCTAAAATATAATCTGAGTCGTTCATAATGTATTAAATAAAGAATAGAGTATCTCTGTAAAAAAATCATCTCGATCAGGCATCAATAACCCAGTGATCTAATTTTTAGTAAATTCAAATTTGAAATTTTAATTTCATAACAAAATCGATTCGACCATGGGTTTTTCATTTTTTGATTGACTTAAATTTTGGCATAGATGTAGTACTCGTCAAAATTTACAATATCAACGATTTGAATTTAATTTTTGGTATAAGGGATGGTGTAATTAGATTTAAAAAAAAATAGAATCAAGGGACGTGATGAGGGTATATCGGTCTTTTAATACTGTGTCCGTTAATATGGATTGAAAATATGACGGCAGGGGGTCTATCCGCACATTTTCAAAATCACATGTAGGCTATGTGTTTAGTTTTGAACCATGAAGGGGATATCCGCACATGACGATAACCACATGAGGTCAAAGTGTACTTTGCTCCAAATTTTAATATGGTCCTCCAGGACTTGGCCCTAGCATTTCATGAATCTAGATAACTTTGAACTTAAACCCTAAAAATAGTCAACCAAACAAACGAAACTACAGCCATTAGCCACAATGCTTGACCCATCCATATTCAGCAGCTATACCACAAGAGAAGCTATAGAAGTCATGCGTGTAAATCGATATGAAAAAAGGATCTTAGTATCTTACCGATCAAATTACCCGTGGATTTAGATTTGGTTTCCATCTCTTTGACCTGTTAAGATGGCATTCTCTTTCTCATGATCCAGAGGAGAAGGCAATCGAACACGGGGGAGACTGCCAGTCTTTTAGATGTTTGCAGCAGAACCATATCAGCCCTAAAGTCAGAACTTCATAGAATGCCGCAATTCTTGAGTGCAAAAGCCTATGCTTTGCTTCAAGCCTATGAAGAAGAGTCACAGCCATGGTGATTAACAGCAATGACCAAATCCAAGATCGTTAAGCGGAAAGAACAAAAGGAAATGCCATGGACAATAATTATAAAAGACGATGGTTCCAGAATGTCCAAACAATCATATTTAATCTTGGGCCTTTACAATCAAGGCCTACCATTCCCATAGCCTATGTCCTAATCACATCAAAATTAATTGGGCCTTGTTTTGATCTTCAAAAAATGACATGACCCATGGCCCATAATTTTAATTGATAATCAGATTGGGTCAAAAATTAAGCGGGCCCAGTCAACATAGGTTCGGCCCATTAATTTTGATCCAACAAATCTTCATTTCATGGCCCGATTTAATCAAATTTCAATTAAATGGCCGTCCAACGCTAGCCTAGGACTGGGTGCCAAAAACGGGTATAAACAATTCCCCAGTAGAAATAGGTGCATCTTTCGTCAAGGCTTCCGCACATTTGTTTGCTTCACGATGAATGTGTTTGAGCCTCACGACCTCAAATTTCTCCATTAGTAACCTGCAATCATAGATTATTTTGCCAAGAGGGTGACAATCCAAATTGTTTTGAGCAAACAGTTGAATTAGAACCAGAGCATCAACCTCAACATCCAGTCTCAATTGCAAGGTTTAAACCATCCCTCAAGGCCCAGAATCCAGCCATGGTACTAGAAGTTGCTTCCATAGGCCTGGCCCCTGTGTTAACTGGTAATCCAAGTTCCTTCATGGTTACAGGTTAGGCCATTGGTTACGGCTCTACCCATATCAGCATGCAACGAACCACGATCAGTATTAAGGTTAAACGTACCCTGCATTGGCGGGTTTCGTCCCACATAAATTATATGAGAACCCTTTGATTGGTACCGCTGAACAGTGAAGAACCATTCTGTTTAACTTGGCCAAAATCAGTCTTGCAACTTGATTGGGGTGTTGCGAACTAGGATTGGATTTGGATTGGGAATCGAAGAGAGCTTTGCAGCTTCTAACATTCCAAATATTTCAGCAAGTGAAAAAGCAATAATACGCCAAGGAAACGCTCTCTCTTCCCACACCAAACCATATGCATATCCCCAGTAGCAGGTTTGCCTTCCTTTTCAAGATTCATGCTCTTTAGAGCAACAGTATCTCTCTCTCTCTCTCTCTCTCTCTCTCTCTCTTCCCACACCAAACCATATGCATATCCCCAGTAGCAGGTTTGCCTTCCTTTTCAAGATTCATGCTCTTTAGAGCAACAGTATCTCTCTCTCTCTCTCTCTCTCTCTCTCTCTCTCTCTCTCTCTCTCTCTCTTGTATTTTAGCCCCTTTGTTCATATTGAAAAGTTTCTGGCACGAGAGACTTGTATATTACTAACTTTCAGTTTGATAGGGTTCTCTGAATTCCTCGGCTGCGACGAACTGAGGAGAAGAAAGAAATCCCCTCCACTTTTCTTTCACTGGTGGCGCCGGTGTGGAAGAAGAAGCAATCAGGCCCCTTTGGATACAAAGCTATACATTCATACAAATATGTTTATCTATAGATATATATAGTAATATTTTCCTAACTCCTATCCTATTCCCCTTTTACGTTCCCCACTTCCCCTGTCCGAGAAACTATTCCCTGTCTCACTCCTCTGTTTTGCACGATTTTTCCCTCTGGTATGCACTAACCATACTATAAACCTAGTATAAACAAACATTAAGAATATTCCGAATTACCAAAAAAAAAAAACAAACAAACAAACATTAAGACAAAAAAACATAGAATTTGAAAAATCAAAGTGATAAGTTAGATTGGTACATCACAAAAGGACAAATGAAGTTTACTCACTTCTGGTAATTAGCATAATAATAAAGATCATAACCACAGCATTCATTTGTAATCTTCACAACCTTGCCGATAAAAAAATAAAAAATTGACAACCCTTACTTCAATTAAAATCAAGTGGGGAACGTAAACTGTAAAAGGGAATAGGAAAAGAGTTAGGGTTTAATTGGGTAAGTAACGTTGTTAGAAGGGAAGCAAAGAGTGGATGCGTGGCGCATGGAGAGGAGTGGGACAGAAGAAGTAGGACAGGGGATCCGCAGCCAGTAAAAAACAATTGGTTATAACTAACAGGGTAGTACTATGGTACACACCCCTTATTAGGGGGTGTACCGTACGCATCATGATTTTAAACCTTTGGATTTCAAAGAAAATAATCTGGATCACTCATTTATTAGGTCAATTAACAAAATAAAAAACTGGCTTAACAGGTAAACGGTGCCCTCCCTCCCTATGCCTCTCTCCCTCTCCGTATCTCCTCTCTTGCTCTCCGAATCTCCTCTCTGGCTCTCTCTCCCTCCCTCCCACTGACTACCGTTCGAAGACATCTCCCTCCGACGATTTCCTCCGCCATCCTACCACATCTCAATCCGTCGGGATTTCGCAGGACTATCATCTCTGTCTCTCTATCCCTCCCACTGCTCATTTTGGTTTGACGACCACACTCGGGCGACCAGTCACTCGGACATCCTCGCTAGCGTGACAGTAAGTCTCTCTCCCTTTCTCTTCGGGCCTGGTAACGGTGATTTCTCACCCGACACATAACGATAGGAGCAACCGCGGGCTCATTCCATCTTGTTCCTTTTAATTGAATCCGTTCATGGGTTAAGAAATTAGGTTTTTCTTTAAGGAAAAACTAGGGCTTTTTCCATAGGTTTTTCGTTAACTGAATATTCCGATTAAATTTTTTTAATATGACACGTTGTGGGTATGAAAACGTCAATTTATGGTGTTGTCGTAAGAAATTTGGTTATATTACTCAATTTGTGGAATGGTATTTTGCTGATTATAACTATCATTAACCGAACATTCCGATTGAATTTTTTTATACGACATGTTGTGGGTATGAAAACGTCAATTTATGGCGTTATCATAACAAATTTGGTTATATTACTCAATTTGTGGTATTTTAGACATGTGTTATTATGGAATATTTTAATTAATTTCCTTTGATACGACACACTGTGATAAGAAAACGTCAATTTATGGTATTGTCATAACAATTGTGGTTTGTTTTATAATTTGTGGTATTTAAATATATTTTCTTTTGATACGACATGTTGTGTTAAGAAAACGACAATTTTAGGTGTTGTCATAACAATTGTGGTTATTTTATAAAATTTGTGGCATTTTACAAATATTTTTGGCTTGAGTATAACAATAGTTGATTTTGGTACGACATATTTTGATTTTTTTTTTTTTGACAGGTCAAGAAAACATATTTTGATTTTGTTATGGAATATCATACGAGTCAATTTTTTTTGGTACGACTCATTGTGGTAAAATAATGCCAATTTATGGTGTTGTTATAACATTTGTGGGTAGCATTATTTAATTTTTGATATTGTACACATATATTTGGTTAGGATACAAGTATTATGGATTCCAGTACGAATAATTATGGTTACATAACAGCAATATTTTTTAATTATGGGTAACCTGCTAATGACCTGTTCAACAGGTAAATTTTAAAGTACAAGTTGTAATTAGAATAATAAATATGCATTAGAAAACCAAAAATCGGCATAATGAAAATCACAAATTGTCATAATTTAGACATACGGTATACCCTGTGTACCATAGCTTCCTCCTAACAGGAAGCACTTTTCGACAAGATATAATAGAGAGGATTATCATACTCCAATATGAGTTAAAATAAATTACAGGCGGAAATAAAAACCACATGCAACACAAGTGCCTAACCACTAGAAATACATGCAGCGGAGTCTAAATAATACTCTCTCCGTCCCATAATGTTTGTTTGGTTTGCGAAACGATGACATAGAAATAACACAATTTTTGCAAGAAAATTTCAATTTTTTTCAATAATTCATTAGATATCGATTAGTTCATTGTAATTTATGAAAAGAAAATTTGAATTTTTTATTGAAATAGATGCATTATTTTTAAGTTCTCGTTTTGTAGACCAGACAAACATTTTGAGATAAAGGTAGTAACAAAAGAGGCCTTACCCTTTGGATTAAGGCTTTGGCAGCTTTGCATTACAAACAGAAACAAGACAACAAAAAACGGCAGGACCTACTTT
Source organism: Rhododendron simsii (assembly GCA_014282245.1). Classification (NCBI taxonomy): domain Eukaryota; kingdom Viridiplantae; phylum Streptophyta; class Magnoliopsida; order Ericales; family Ericaceae; genus Rhododendron; species Rhododendron simsii. The sequence goes on from WJXA01000294.1 coordinate 10,645, forward strand.
GTATGTATTTAGTTAACTGCATAGAGAAGTACTCAGCAAATCACTAATTTCTTCATGATCTTCAGGACTTGGAAATCATTGTGGAAGAAGTGCTACTGGCCCGAGTGGAAGCAGTTGAATGAGCGCTCTGTGAGTGTGAACTCTGTCCAGAAGACGAATCGGTGAACAAAACTATATGCTCGTCGTTCTCGACAAATGCTTGAAGTGACCGAGGAACCTGAGGCGGGTTCACTTCTTGAACCCCTTCAAGTATCTGTACCACCTGACCCATCGTTGGCCTGTGGTTCTCATCATCTTGGATGCACCAACAAGCCACTCTAGCTATCCTCTTTATCTCCTCGTCGTCGGCATTCTTTTCCAATCTATGGTCTAACAGGCTAAACAGGTCACCCCCTTCTACTACGACACTTGCAGCCCAAGTCGGGAAAAACTTAAACTTCCCATCTTGATCAGATTGCTCCGAATTCCTCCTTCCGGATACAAGTTCAAAAAGCATCATTCCGTAACTGTAAACATCAGCTTTGGCTGTTATGGCAACTCCTGATATCCATTCTGGTGCAAGATAGCCTCTTGTCCCTCTGATGGTCGTCAGAACCCTGCTGAATTCTCGTCCAATCAGCTTTGCTAGGCCAAAATCCGCGACTTTTGGGCAGAACTCGCCGTCTAGTAGAATGTTCTCCGGCTTTATATCACAGTGAATAATACAGTCCCTGCACTTCTCGTGGAGATAAGTCAACCCTCTAGCCGTCCCCAGAGCGATCTCGTACCTCGTTTTCCAGTTCAAGACTTGCCCCTCCCTTTTGTGGAAAAGATGGGTATCCAAGGACCCGTTCGGCATGTAATCGTACACCAACAACTTCTGGTTACTGTCGGAGCAGAACCCCTGAAGCCGAACGAGGTTGACGTGTTGAATGATTCCGATCGTGCTAACCTCCGTTCGGAACTGCTTCTCTCCCTGGCTTATGCTTTCCAGCTTTTTCACCGCGATTATAGTTGAATCGGGCAATGTCCCTTTGAACACAGAACCGAAACCTCCTCCCCCCAATTTCTCTGAGAAATTTTTCGTAGCACTTTGCAAATCTCTATATCCAAACGCAACCAATGAGCCCTCCACTCTTGTTTTTCCAACGAACCTCCTCTGCCGCTTCCAGATTATAATAAACACTAGGCCTAAAAGTAGTACTACAGCAACTGAACCCGCAACAGCACCAATAATGATCCCCTTGTTTTCTTTACCCTTCGGAATCTCAGAAGCAGCAAGCCTGAGATTAAAACTTCTTCCAGTACCATCATTTGGTGTGAGTTGCAGATTCACGAGTTCCCCAATCCAAATCGAACACCCGTTACTATAATAGGAATAAGCAGTGCAAGAGCAGTTATTCAAGCAGGAAGATTCACATTCGGCAGCGCTACTAGAAGCAACAGATAGTGAATTATCAGGCAATCCCATGTTGGGATACTCATAAAACTTATCTGTCGACTCCTGATTAGCAACACTTGTATTCCCACACTGCAACTTATTTGTCCTCACACACCCACCAGAATGATCACTCAAATTCCAATCACCAACCGACTTAGGACTAAACCCTTCCAAACAATTACAGAAGGGCTGTGTAATCTGATTGCAAGTCCCAAATGCCCCACAAAAAGTGTAAACTTCGCACTGCTGCTTCGGCTGAGACCAAAACAAGTTCCATTGCCCGGTGGTTTCCAGCCAAGTCAGTTGCGTGATATGGCCCGAAACATCCATAACAAATCGTGATATAATCGACTTATTATACATCGAATACGTAAAATAACTCTCATTCTCATTATCAATGTAGCTGAAATTGTAATTACCATTGAGGCTCATCTCTGGGACCAAACTGAAAATCTTCCCATTCCAAGAGCCACTGGTCCAATACCTTTCAGACGCATTCCACGATATCACATACTCCTTGGTATCTGCTATTAAACTCAAAGAAAACAGACCTTGAGATGGGTCTTCCGAATTTTTCCAAGAAGTTAGATTCTGGTGAGTCTTGGTTCTCTTATTATATGCAATTTTACCCCCAGGCAACCAAGTATCAGTAGGAAAATCAAAACTCTGCCAAATGGGTTGGGTTGAATTAAACCCATCTTTGACAACCAAATTACCATCATCCCCAAGAACAGCCACCACAGAACTTGCAGCGGCGGAGTTATGATTTGTGGACCAAATGGGTATCTCTAACTCATTGAGAAGGACTAGATTGCCATCCATGATTTTTAACACTGATGAGTACTTATCAGAGATGGGTTTATCCCTATTTGCTATCCAAACTATAGTCGGAAGAGAAACTTTATTGTACACAATACATATGTAGTAATTGGAGGAGTTACCTGGTTGGTTGTAGAAACCCAATTTGAAGGTTCCATTTGCTGAGACAAGGGTTTGGTCCCCGGAGAGAGACTGGTTTGCAGAAATGGTGTCGGATCCTTGGGAGATGGGGAGGTTGAAAGTGAAGAACAGGAAGAGAAGTGAAAAGATGAAATATGAGTTGGTTCTGACACCCATATCTCTGCCCTGAATTTTGTGCAGAGAGAGAGAGAGAGAGAGAGAGAGAGAGAGATATTTGATTCTGTTCAGATCACTTGGAAGAAGAAAAGGGATTTGGTCTCAAAAAGGGTCATGCAACACAGTTTTGAATTTAGCATCCATTTTATAGCCACTCTGATTACGTATGCTTACACAGCTATTCACATACATGTCAAAGTTTCACAACACCAATGGTGTAATTTGTGGAACTCGACAATTGTGTAAGTGTGCATGTGATTGTAAATTTATTCTAATTCTAGATAGTAAAACTAAGAGTAAAATTAGTTTTCGGTATTAAGTTCTTCAATTCAATAAAAATTAAATGTTGGTTTAACTTACAAATTTATTTAATGCCAAAGTTGTATATTGGAGGGATGCAAAACAACATATGAAAAATTGAGTAAATAGCTGAATTTTGCAGAAAATGAGAAAAGCAGGAGCTGGAGATGCTCCCATGGATAGAAGAGGACTGGGGGTGGGGGGTGGAGTGGGTGGGTGGGTTAACCTAGTCCAAGTCAACCATGCTTGTTGAATTTGACGATTTGAGGCACGGTAATGTGCATTATCCGAGCCGTTCGTTTAACAATCCAACGATCCTACTGTGTAGGGGCACCATCCCCAATCCCATAATTTGCAACCTTTTCTTTTTCTACTATAGGGAAAAAAGGAAAATACACTTTCCCCTTAGTCTAGACCAAGGGTACAAATGGGACTCTACAGAATATGAAGCTGCTAGTACTTTTAGGGATGACAATTACGGCCTACCCGACCAGATCCAACCCGTTCCCTGCCTCAAATGGGTAGGGGATTCGGGGATTATTTGGGAATCGGGTAGGATATGGGGATAATTAAGTTTAAAAAATGGAGAACGGGTAGGGAGTGGATATGAGTTAGTACCCGTCCCACCCCGCCCCGATCCCAGCCCCACTAGCCTACTATATAAATACATAACTTAGGGTTCCCAACTTCCCACTTCCCAGTCGCCACACTATAGACTTACGTCACCAATCTCCATCCAGTTCTGGACTTCCAGTCTACGAGGGGAATCAGAAAACAGCAACTGTGGTTGTTTTCCTTGGCCTTTGGTTTGTAATGGCAGCCTAGATTGTTTGGGTTTTTTTTCTGAATTTAGTTTTATGGTTTGAAGAAATATTTGAAGTTGGCAGGTGACCTTTTTTTTTGCTAGTAAACCCCTAGCTACATAATGGCATACGATGTTTATGTACTGGAAGTTTACAGCAGAAACAAAGGCCAACTAATATACTGAAAGCTTACTCGGCCTTATTCAGTAGTATAAGGTCAAGTAAATACGGTGATCGACTGATCGTGGTATGCTAGCCAATTACTTGTTAAAAGATTTATAAATTTTAAAGTGAAGTTTCAAAACATAAAAAGTTTTGGAATCTTTGGATCCCCAATTCTCCGTGGAGATCCCCGTTCTCCGTTTGGGGCGGGGATGGAGGGTAAAAATACATCTCCGGTGGGGATCGGGTCAGAGATGGGGAGGGATTTGGGTTCGGGGATCAGGGACGGGGATAATGGTATCCACCCCGACCCTCCCCATTGCCATCCCTAACTACTTTAGGCAAAATTGATCAGTAACTCGGGGGCACAACATGTGGGGGCAGACTCTTTAATCACGACATATTTTGTAATGTCTATAAACATAGTCGTACGTCTCACTAGTGATAAAGTAATATGGGATGACACGTGACCATGCTCCAGAAGCATAAATGAAAGAGTATGAGATGATCGACACGAGGCTACACCATCAGAGTAACTAATGAGGTTTCCTTACTTCAACTCGTTTAATTCTCGTCCATAGGTTTGCATATCTTTAGACTTAGGCCTCGTTTCGCTAAGGAGAACAATAATGAAAATCTTAGCGAAATGGAGCCTTAATTATTGGTAGTCGAAAAGTATTCTCTTTTTTTATTCCCTTGTTTTGAGATAGTTGCCAATATTGGGCCTCGTTTAGTCCGCAAACGTAACGGTCCCTATGAAATGTTCGTGACCGCATGTTTGGACAACAAAAATAAATGTGAGCACAACTACACATGTGGTTCAGATCAACTGCCACAAAAGGAAGAAAGATGACCACACATGTGGTGGGTCTATTAATTTTTCTTCCGACGGGTATGGGTGTCCGGACCAGCGTACGCGCATCTCAATTAATACCCTCCCTGATTCGGTCAAAGGTAAGCCATCTACGCCGGACTAAGAAATTCAAAAAAAAATCTTTCTTAAGCCTAACCTTTGATTAATTATACAGGAAATATACTCACCAACCAACCGAGCGATAGCCTTTGGATGGGTCTATGAAATTTCGCTTGCTTGCAATTAGGCTTACCTTACTAGCATGTAATCAGTCACATCCCAGTGTGCAAGATTTTCTCAATAAAAAAAAACAATGTGATCACTCATTCCACTCCCAAGTCATATGGGACTCTATTTTCTTAACAGTGTGCAAGATTTTCTCAATAAAAAAAAAAAAAACAAGTAAACAGCCTCGGGTCAAATATTTTTTGTTTTCTTTTGTAAAACTCGTATTTTATAATCAGACTTGCACGACGCTATTATCTTACTTTGTTTGGCTGGCCAATCTAAAGAATTTAATCATCTCAAAGTTATATGGTGAATAATTTCCTTCCATTACATTTTTGGGATAAATCATTTGTCTCGACAAGAGAAATCTGTAAAAGTAAAAAATTATGATCAAAAGAAAATAAAAATTGGTAAAGATAAAAAATACTAAACATTTAGTATTTTTGCCTTTTGTGTCGTCTTATATGATTTTTTCTCAAATTCAATTTGAATGTTTATTGTTTTTTTTTCCGTGTCTTTTCAATCGTTTTGGGAGGAGAAATGCAAGTGTGCTATTTCGTGTGGAAAGTTATGTAAATATCACTTTCCATTGAGAAAACGTCTTTTTTGATTGTGCAAGTTGTGGTTCACAATTGGGGTGTCACGTGCAAAGAAAATTATACAGCGAATTTGTAACCATAATAAAGTCCAAACCAACGACACCTATATTTACATTAGATCACGAATTTGCCTTCTTTAATAAATAAGATAACATATCAAATCTGATCTAATTTGGATTTGTATAGGGCTTGTAATTTTCATATTATCTTATCCAAATAAGAATCAAAACTTACAGTTTAAAATTATTTTTTTATAGCTATCCCAAACACTCTTACTTCAACAAAGGCCTATTAGCAAAAGGTCACGTGTGAGTGACTTGATCCTAAAAGTGTAAACAGTTTACACACTATCGCAGATATGAATTTACCTTGAGAGAATTTCATGCTCTTTTTACAAGTATCGAGAGCTTTTTTGCACATTAATTGGTTTTAGAAAAGCAATCTTTTAACATGTTTTATTATTAAATACAGATATATTAGGAGTTTAGGAGTTTTTAACAAAACGGAAAAAAAAAAAAAAAGGATCAGATATTTCGTAGGTATGATCGTATCTTGGAAAATTCTCAGACTCTGTTGTCCTGACTGCTGGAAGGTTCCGGCTAAACCTCGTATTCTCGGTCAAAAAAGGCAGAAAGGAATTTGGGCCATAATCAGTTTCAGGAATTTAGACAAGGTTTGAATTGATGGTCAGACAATACATTTACCGCAAAAAAGGAGATGAATCGTACATTAACGGGTAAAGCGACTTCTCAATTATGGCGTCTAGATGGGGAGTGGGAGATGTTGACAATCAAAATGAATGGGCGAATCAACTGCTCTAAATCTGTTCATCAGAGAGCTGTTCGCAAGGATAGAACCAAGAGAGTCCAGTGGCGGCGGCTGTCACGATAAGAATTTTAAAAAATGTCAAGAGTAATTATCATACGTGGAAAAAAAATTTATCCCCAAGTTATATAGTCTCGCCACTGCTAGGTTTTATTTCTTATTTTTTATTATTTATTAGTCATAAATTTTCTATTTTTTTCAAGAAAAGAGATCCAAAAAAGTATTCTAAACTAAATTCAATGGGCCAAAGTGAAATAATATAAATGATGATGTGTAATTAAGGAAAAAAAAAAACTCCAATAGTTTTTGTTATGTTATTTTAATTTTTTCTGGAGCCGATGACTATTAATTTTATAATGCATCTTTTTATTTTTTAGTATACATTTCACCATTGATAGAGTAAAATCCTAGTTCCGTCTCTGGCTGTTCGGCAGCATCCCTGGATCCTTAGATGGTCACCCCGATAGCAAATCTACCCATTGTTCAGAATGACCTTATTGGAGTTTTTTCATATCAATCTCAAATCTTGATGATTCCCCTTTTCGATATGCATATCTAATCATGAATTGTCTTAATTTCATGGAGTGTCCAACAGCATCGATTTTATTGCCTTCCAAAATAAAATGAAACAATAACGATAACGATAACAAGAATGGCAACAAGCAAGTTCTACCTTTTGTATTTGTATAATTTTCTCTCTAGCTTGTTGGAAATCTTGTAAGAACTCTTTTATCTACCTATGAAGTTCGGTACTTAATTAGTTAGACAACGCAATAAACATTTGTTTAAAATTAACCAATATATACGAACTCTACATGATCTAAACACAAATATGGCCCGAATCGTCCAATGTGTGTGGACTTCATGTGATCCTGACACATATGTCTCCAACGGTCCTATGTGTGTAGACCTCACATCTATTGTGCGAGATCCACATGCATCAAATGGTTTCAAATAAATTTGGGTTTGTGCATTTTCATTTTCTTCTATAGCATTGCTCCCAGTAACAAATTGGTACTAATAAAAAAGAATGATAACCAATAAATCAAAAATCAAAAATAAATTAGGATGATGCCACGTGGCACTAGGGAGACCTCTCCTTACTCACCTACCCATTTACTTGATTATACAGTACATATGTATACTTCAACATTGTTTCAACTGTCGTAAATTAAAGTGGGTGCATGGAGCGATTTTCTTAGATTTTTTGTATTTTAATTAGTCATTTCGCTATCAATAAAAAAAATAACTTATGGTTCAATATTAGAATAACTTATCTAACTTACAAATCAATAAAAGAAAAAAAAAAAAAACTTATGGTTCAATATTAGAATAACTTATCTAACTTACAAAACTTTACCAATTTAGCTGATTTTTTTCCATAGAAATTGACTAAAAAACAAAGCCTTTGTAGGAAGGTATTCCGGAACAGATACAATTAATAGCCGAACACGTGATGTATAAAAGAGCGCATGGTAAGTACAGAAGGCATATCGCCGGACAGCGCGGCAGCGGCGATATGCACCAGCGACATGAGAAGTCATTGGTCCAGGCAGTCTGCTCAGCACTCTAAAGACAAAAGACATGAGAAGTCATCTGTCCAAATCTAATGATAAAGACCAGTTGCGTATGAGATCATTGGATCAGACAGTCTGTTCGGCGATGAGATAGCCGAACAGGGAAAGAACTGTTGAAAAAGCAGCCTTAAATGTTACGGCAGAAGGCGCTTTAGAAAGTTCCAGACCGGTGTCATTCTGTAAGTAAATAAGATTCCGAGTATATAGGATCCAGCAAAGACACCCAACGTGAATGGGGTGTTCGGCCAGTTAAAGAAAAGAGTCCTAAAAGGATTCTTAAGTAATAAACTGATAAGGGAATGAGAGTCCAAGAAACATTGGGTTTCCTATATGGGATAGGAATCCTAGGGCGACAAGGATGCTTGGGCTGCAAGCATCTATGAATCTATAAATACAAGGCAGACCTAGAGGTAAAAGGTACGCAATATCTGGCATTCATATTATTTTCCTACTTATAATTAGGGTTTGTAAACCAGTACGTGATACTAACTTTGGCATCGGAGGGCCTTTGCTACGAGAAGCAAAGGTGTGCTCATCCCTTGTCTGTTTTGCAGATTAGGGTTCCGACGACGAACTAGGGTTCAGGTGTAGAGGCACGTGAAGCCGTTGCAGTTCGGTGTCGTCTAGAGCACCACTTGTTTTCGTCCCCTACAATTGGCGCCATCTGTGGGAAACGAACCGATTCTCTGAAAAATAATCTCGATGGAAGAAGACCCAGCCACGTCGTTCAATCCAAAAGACCAGTTAAGTGGTGGAGGAGATAAATCTCCACCAGGTGCTCCGAAAAAGCCCACTGGTAGGCAGGGCAAGACAACTACAGGCTCCACGAGAAGGAGCAAGTCTCACCGAAGAGAGGCGCCGGTGGAATATTCAAGAAGTATACACAACAGTGAAAATGTCCTCGACCAAAAGAGGAAAAAGATTGAGGAGTACGCTCGTTTGATTAGAAAACGAGAGTACGAGATACAAGAATTACGACGAGTACGAGAGCACCCAGAAGATTCCGGACTTTCAAGAATAAATTCCGATAGAGACGGATGGACCCTGGTAGTCCATAAGCAGGCCCACTCACGAGGAAGAAGGAGCAGGAGTCCCACTATAGGGCGACACGAGGTTTCTCTACGAAAAAGGAGAAACAAAAGTCGAAGCCGAACACCGGAGAGACGAAGGGCTTCTTCTCGAAAAAGGAGGAGCAGAGACCGAAGTTCCTCCCCAGAAGAGGAAGAAACGATAAAGCATCACCGGGACAGGTACGAGAGACCTGATGCTGATTGGGCCAAAGCCACAGCTCATAAAATGAAAGAATTCGAAGATGGGACAGTAACTGCACGAGAAGCAGCACAAAAGGCTCTAAGCAACATAGCAGCTTCCCCCTTCTCGAGGAGGCTACAAGAAGCTAGGTTGCCGAGCAGAGTGAAGCACGGTACATTCATACTTTACGAGGTAAACGCGGACCCCGTAGCTCACATACAACACTATCAGCAAGTTATGTTCATGCATGAAGGAGATGAAGCAATCTTATGCAAAATGTTACCTTCAAGTCTTGGCAAGGTGGCGTTGTCTTGGTTTTATAAATTGGCACCACGATCCATTCGAGGATGGAGGCAGTTGGCGGAGGAATTCACTGCTCAGTTCTTGACAAGCAGAAAAGCCCCAAAGACGTTTGAGAGTCTTTCCACCATGAAACAGGCAGAAAACGAGCCGATCAAGGACTACGCAAAGAAGTACTGGAAAACTTTCAACGAAATTGAAAGCTGCAGTGAGGAGTATGCCATTGCAACCTTTAAGACTGGATTGCCTGTTTGGGGAGAATTGCATCGCTCATTGAATAAACATCCAGTAGCCACGTTAGCTAAACTAATGGAACGAATAGAACAGCACGCCAGAATGGAGGATGACATACTCCGCGAGGATGGCAGGATTGTTGCCGAACAGCCAAAAGCTCCTGTCAAAAAGGTGGATAAGCTAGAGCCCAAGACTTACAGAGAGAGAAAAGAGTACGGGCAGGCTAAGAAAGGGTCGTACAAGGACAAGCAAGCCCCTGACCCTAAATCTTTCTTTTCCATCACTACGGTTTGGAAGGAACCAATTTATAGGATCCTTTATCGAATAAAGAATTAGCCATACTTCAAATGGCCTCCGAGTTTAGGCGGAGATAAGGATGAAAAACGTGCTACAAATCAGCACTGCAGCTACCATAGAGATTGGGGCCACATGACTGAGGATTGTGAAATGTACAAAAGACACCTTGACAATTTGGTCTCTCGAAGCTATCTCAAGGAATTTATCCAGGAAGATCCCAAAGACAAAGGGAAGGCCATGGAAATGGATTACGAGTAAAATCCTAAAGGGATGATCCATATGATACATGGGTTGGCCACACCTTATACGAGAAATGAGGTTAAGCTATTACAGAGGCAAATCAAGCACAATCAGCACATGACACTACAACAAATTACACAATTCCCGACTAAACTTTGCCGACTAAACAAAATTTGGTCGCCAAATATTTACCAATTGCCGACTAAATATGGATTAGTCGGTAGAAATTTTAATAATTCCCGACTAAAACTAAATTAGTCGTTAATAGTGGTTTTTGGCCGACGAAAAATAAGTTTAGTCGGCCAAAATTAATTTAAAAATATCAATAAATAAAATACAATTTGCCGACTAATGAGTTTAGTCGGTATTTAATGCTATTAGACGACTAAAAATAATTTTAGTCGGCAAAAGTAATTTTTAACCAATTTAAAAAAATCAATAAATAAAATACAATTTGCCGACTAATTATTTTAGTCGGTATTTAATTATATTAGACGACTAAACATAATTTTAGTAGTCAAAATTAATTTTTAAACAATTTTAAAAAATCAATAAATAAAATAAAATTTCCCGACTAATTACTTTAGTCAGTATTTAATGCTATTAGACGACTAAAAATTATTTTAGTCGGCAAAATTAATTTTTAACCAATTTAAAAAAATCAATAAATAAAATACAAAAGTTCGATAACATCAATGCGGCGGGGAGAGAGAGTTTATTAGCCTATTAGGATTTCTGATGGCAACTTGAGGCTAATTATATACCCTTAAATAGCCCAGAAAAAGAATGATACAATTCCAAGCGATTTTGATGAGTAAATAATCTCCATCTTTCAGACAAAAGTTTGATAACATCAAGGCGGCGGGGAGAGAGAGTGTATTAGCCTAGCTATTAGGGTTTTTGATGGCAGCTTGAGGCTACCTTAAATAGTCGATATTGTGGGTGGAGCTCACACTGCATTCTTGTACAATTAAAAAATTTCTAAAACATCTTTCGCCAAATATTGAGCAATTACCGACTAAATATTCCCTTAAATAGTCGGCAACAATTAATTTTTAACCAATTTAAAATATCAATAAAGAAAATACAATTGCCTGACTAATTATTGTAGTCGGTATTTAATAATACTAGACGACTAACAATAATTTTAGTCGGTAAAATTCATTTTTTACGAATTTAAAAAATAAAAAAAAAAGAATTTATTTTTCAGACTAAAAAGTTTGGTCGGTATTTATCGTTATTAGCCAACTAAGAGTTGTCTTAGTTGGTAAATGCCTTCTTTTTTTTTCTCCTTTTCAAAAAATTGCAAGAAAATGAATATTTGTTCCAATTACATTGATTACAGTGCAACTTTTCTGATCGAAACTGTTCCAATTTCTTTTCTTCTTAATTATGAGATTATCATAATTTTTTGACTCAATTGGGTTAAGGAAATCCTTTATCGACACGTAAATTCTTCAATTAAAAAAATGTTGTTGTCCAATCAAGAGTTTATCTATACACGATTAACTTCATTTTTTAGGATGAATAATTTCATTCTTATTACATCAAAGATAGATGGTTTTGATTGCCAAAAAAGACCTCATGTGGGGTTCGATTAGTGCAATATAACACTTAAACATCTTTGAATGCATAAAATGTATTTCGATCACAAGGTCGCCATTGTCAAACGGTCTCTGATTTTGGTGACAGTGCTATAATTGGTAAGACGTGAAATTCTAACGATTCAGATCGAGCATTATAAAAAATGACTCGACAGTTACCTTTACAATTCATACTTTTGATCTAATTGATAGTCAACTAAGTCTTATGTTGCATTTGTTGTTGCAATAGCTACATGATCGCGAGACAACCATGATAATCGAGACCGTTGATTTTGTTGCACTTGTTAAATTATTCATTTTCGTAAATTTGTGGCTTAATCAGGTTTAGAAAATTCCTTTATGGAGACATGGACTCATTAGGAAAATAGTATATTTCATTCAATAAGTTGTCTAATCAAAAGCGATCTCAACTATAACTCGGTAAGAATGATCTAATCCATAATAAATTAAAGACAGATGGTTTTGATCTTGCAAAAAGATCTCAAGTGTGGCTCAGGTGGTGTGCTATTAGACTCTAATGCTTCTGGAAGTAGTAAAAGTATTTCGATCATGTGGTTATTGATACTGAATGATCTTCAATTTTGGTGACAATTCTATAATCAACAAGATGTGAAATCCTAACGGTTCAGATCAAGCATTATAAAAAACATCAATGCTGAAAAGTATAAAGTTTATATACAATGGTGGCGCAATTAGAAATTTAGAACTCACTAAATATTTTTTCCCAAATAGTCAAACTAGACAATTGCCGACTAAATTAGGTTTATTTAGGGCCCGTTCCGGAACCACAAATAAGTACTTATTTTTTAAGAAGGTAATTTCAAGCTCAAAAATCATGTGCTTATGCAAATAATTTTTCTATCACTGTGGATCTTATTTGATAGATCTCATTGAGATCTTTAATACGGTGCAAAAAAAATTGAAAAATTATTTTTAATGTACATTATTTTTGAGTTTGAAAATGTGAAATAAGTACTTATTTTTTAAGAAGGTGTTCTGGAACGGAGCCTTAGTCGGACAAATTGTAAATTTTTTTGCGGGACAATTGAAATTTCCGCTAAAATTATTGGCGGCAGTCTTGTTCCTTAAACGACATCGTTTATTCCTTAAACGACATCGTTTAAGGGATAGGTCTCTCTTAACCCTCGTCTTCGTCACTTCGTCCCAGAGTCTCTGAACGCTGAACATAGGTCTCTCTCTCTCTAGCTCTCCAACGGTGAACATGGGTCTCTCTCTCTCTCTCTCTCTCTCTCCAACGCCCAACACAGGTCTCTCTCTCTCTGCCCAACGCTGTAGCCGTGTTCTGTCGTCGAACGACAACAGCAATCGGAGCCCAATCTTTGTTATTCAAGGCTGGGGTCGCTCTACTTCTCCTCAACAGGTACAATCCAAGCTCAGTCTTTGTTTTGCATGTGTTGAATATACTAATTATCTACTGATTTGGTTGATTTCTCTCAAAATCTGGGTTTTGCATGTGACTGTTATACGGTGAAAAACGTACCACATTGAACCCCCAAATTTATTTTCACATTCAACGTTCTGTTCTGATTTCTGGACCACCCCCCTCTTATACGTTCTGTCACAGAGAGCATTACACTACAACTACCTCACTGTTATGGCATGCCCTGATCAAAACTCTAGAAAATTAGAGGTGGAGGTTTGGAGGATTAGTAGGCCTAAACAGAAAATCCGTTTGTTGAAAGGATGTAGAGGTTTTTTTTTTGGTGTTGCATGGACACATGGGGAACGTGGATCTGTTTTGGTGTGGGAACGTGGCTATGTTTTCTGTTTAATCCGTTTGTTGCGCGGACAACTTGGTTTCATTGGTTTTGAAAAAGAGGAAAATCTAGGAAATTAGAGAACACACGTGGGTTTTTTGTTTTTGTTTTTTTAAAGTGGAAAATCTAGGAAATTAGGGAAGTGGGTGTTTTGGTGTAGTCCTATCCTAAATAACAATAATTGGGAAGAGGGTTGAAATTGATAATGGGAACATTTTGGTTGGGATCGATACAACAGGAGAGAGAGAGAGAGAGAGAGAGAGAGAGAGAGAGAGAGAGAGAGAGAGGATGTTGTTTTAAATGTTCTGTTCTGATTTCTGGACATTATGCAAAGCTTGGCTGAGTAAGTGAGCGACACCTGAGGTTTAAGCAGGGGTTTTGAAGGGTAGGGATTTTTAGAATCTGCAATGGCGTTGTGATTGTGGGTGAGGTAATATGTTATTTTTGGAATGGTGCTGAAGCTGATATTGTTGCCATGCTAGATGACCAATGAAGAAATTTTTAATGCCTGGGGTCCATTAGCCCATTGAACCCTTAGAGTTGCAGTATGAGTAGTGACACATTTACTAGCTGGTCAGAACAAATTGGTGGACTGCAGACATGAGAGGGGTTGTGTTTGATGGGCGGACTGTTTTAGAGAACTTTCAACACCATGTTTGCTCTTTGGAGAAGAGAGAAAATTTTCTCAATAAATTCATAGGCGGCTAAGGATTACAACTTTCCTGACATTATCAGCAGAAATTGAAAGTAAGAAGTTCAACAATGTGTAGTGGATATGCCCAAATGACCTTGCAGCTTAAGTGAGACAATCTTTATGCTTGGCTCATGATATGAAAAGAAATTGGAAGAACTAAAACTGAGCAAGGATTAAACAAACCACATTCATGCAAACGTGTAATTGCATCTCTCATCTCATGTAAATTGGTTCAGTTCTGAAGAATGACCATAGTTTGGGAATACGGAAATTTTTGCAAGCATGAATTTGTTTCAATTGTCACATATTTCTTATCTTTGTGTTGGGTAACTCCTATATGGATCACTATGATATGAGGTTTATTTCATTATTTCAATCAGGGTTTGCTCAAAACAAAAGTAGTGAATTGTTTTATTGGTCCTGGTTCTTCGACTCTATGGGAATATTTTTGGAAAGGGATAAGTTATTTGATGCTTGCCTTGAAAACAGTTGTACGGACTTGTTCTGCCAACTTCAATAACTCACTAACAGTCAAACCACTTGCAAAAGCGGGTAGATAACTCTTTTGAGATCAGTTCTTCATCTTTTTCCTGATATTTTCTTTCTATACCCTCTCTGTTTCTTTGTTGACAACAAAATTGGAAACAAAATTATCCAATCTTGAGCCTTAATTCGTGAAGAGCAAAGAAGAGAGAGGAAAGAGGAAAAGACGCGAAGGGAGGAGGAACAAAGACGACATGAGGAGGAACAAAGATAACGTGAGGACAAGTATGAGGAGGAGAAAAGGCGGTGGGAGGAGACACAAAGGCGACAAGATGAGAAGCGGTCTATACTTCTAAAAGAGATGGAGGTATTCAAAAGCTTTATGACTCAAATATATGGTACGTAGTTTGAGAATAGTACTTTTGGAATTTACTGCTATTATGTTTGTGGTAATGCTATGGACTGCATTTTTTCTTGCGGCTTCTATTTTTTTGGTGTATTACGATTGGAATGCTTAAAAAGGTTGAAGCTGGTTGGGTATTGGTTCCACAACGGTCATTGGACTGCATTCATAAAGCTAGGAAACCAGTTCTGTGACTGTCATGGACTGAATATGCTAGGAAGCGATGCATATCTCTTTCATGTTTTGAGAAATAATACAACCATGGATATCCGAATGTGTAGCTTAGGTTCTGATTAGGTCATGGGATATGAGTTTTACTTCGGAAAAATTCGTTTAGCTTATGGGTATACAAGTTAGAGTTCGAACAGAAATGAATTTTCCAAGTTCTTGATGAATTTTTATAACCAACTTTCCGACCTTGTAATTTTTCAATATTTTTATAGGAGATGCCTCTATATGTCTAATTTATTGTGTAAAATCTGTAGAACTGAATTTATAACGTGGAAGGAATTAAAAATCATATACTGAACTGCTGTTGCGAAACTCTCAGTGCTGACAGCACCGTCGCACTTCACGGAAACGGCTATAACTCGGCCTAGAAAACTCGAAATCACATTCCGCTTTCTTTGTTGGAAACTAGACACATAGAGCTTCAACTATATGTAATCCACGTGCCTTAGTTGTGCCTGACTAATAACAGATTTCAGTTTGAAGTTGGCCTAAAATCTGTTTTCTGGAAATCACTGAGTTTTTGGTCTAGTCGGTACCTATTTAAAAATACTTCCCAAGGTCAGGAAATTCTGAAATTTTGATATGATCTTCTTATATGTGTCCTGGGTTTCTGGTAAAAATCTTGTGGAGAACATGGACCAATAGTATGGTCGTCTTGCGATTTCCTTATTCTTTTGCAAATAGCCAACATGTGTTCTTTCACAAGAGTAGTATTTACCCTAATAGACCGAAGCGTTTATTTTCCACTTGGTGATTCATTGCAGAAGTTCATTAGCTAAGTTCTTATACTTGGTCAATTGTGCATCTTCCATTATTGTTTTCGTGTTCTAAAACTTGTGCATTTGGATAAGCAGAAACTTGTCAAATAGACCTTCATTTTGCTGGAAAAAGGAAAAGCATACCTGCTCCATTCCATTTTTGTTCACTAGGACTTGGTGATTTGTTGCCCAAGTTCATTTACTAAGTTCTTAGACTTGGTTAATTATGCATCTTCCATTACAGTTTCAGTGTCTTTTTTAACACACTTACACTCAGAAAAATGAAAACTTTATAAAACAGGTCTCTATTACAATGTGAAAAGAAAGCATACCTGCTCCATTCCATATGTATGTAAATTTAAGTTGCTTGGCACATGTTATGGTCATGACATGCATTATTGAAAAAGTATGGTAATATGTGATGTTGATGCCTTTGTTGTCTATTTTCACTGCATCCATTTTGTCATTTTAAATTGGTACTATGGATATGTGAATCAGATCATGATGCTACTTGTTTATTCTTATACATATTGCCTGCCTTCCAAATTTACAATGTTAGTTATGAAACTATAAAAAATTATTTATGGATCTTGCGAAGTTACATGCTAATATGCTATTAATTTTAGAATAAGCCATTCTTACTTCTTTACTTACTTCAGTGATCATTTTGCTTAGAGGTTCCCAGTCACACTTTACATGGTGGTTTTTTTATAAATGGGTTATCTTTGGTTATTCGCTTTGCTTGTACAACACCCGGTAAAGATAGCTCTTGTTCAAAGCATGAAGACCTAGGGATAAAGTCCACTGGTTTCCAATTTTTTGGTGTGAACATGAGTTCCCATATGGATTGTAGTTTCTATAGCTCTGCAGCTGGGGTAAATTAAGCACAAGGGATATGACTCAAGATTTGGGGGATGAGTGTGGACAATGTGTGATCCCTATGCAATCAAGAGGAAGAAACTCATGGGCACCTATTTTTTGACTGTGTATTCGAAATCCATTTGGACACAAATTCTAGATATGTGCCAAATTAAAAGTGGGGCTACGAAGAGGTCTGAGGAGCTGTCATGGGCAGTCGAACATACCTCAAAAAAGTCTTTTTGGTCTGTTAACTATAACATTTTGACTGTTGTGGTGTATCACTTGTGGCTTGAAATGCTAGGATTTTCTCTAGGATAGCAAATGATTTGTTACCCTTGCTCAAGTAGTCAAGTGTATTGAGAATGCCAAGAGGGAAAGAATCAGTACTTGGCAGAATGTGAAAAAGAACCAGTTCAACCGATCCCCATGTCATCTTGGATCATCCCTAGCCTGATCCCGAATCTTGTTAGGCATAGTCTGTAATTTGGTCCTAGTTTCTCTTGCCCATGTGAATTGCCTTCCCATCCTTTTATTCTAACCGATTGATTAATTCCTTGAAACCCTTCATGCTCCTCTCCATTCTACTGTTATTCTTCCCCCAAACAGCCCCACAGCCCCAGACAAAGCATATTCAACATCAAGAGGACCCCACTATCTTCGAACAGCAGACACCTTAAATCTCCCGAGAGTTGCATTTTTTTCTTCCTATTTTCCTTCCTTTATTTTCTTTTCTCTTCTTGCTGTTTCTTCTTTCTTTTTTTCTTTCTATTGTATAGAACCTCTAGACTAAGCTTTGTTTTCTTTTTTTTTTATTTGCTATACCTATTACTTAGTACAACCACATGAGTGAGTAGTTCATGTTGCATAAAATATGAATGGCATATGTCTATATATGTACATTCAGACCATACAAGAATACATGTGAAGTTTTAGGTTGTTTTTCCCAAACCAAATAATCACTGGAATTCATAAACTTCACGTTTTAGCCATAGCTATGTTTTACCTAAAATAAGATAGCATTGGTAAAATACACATTCCCCCATGCAAGAAAGTTAACATCTGCATCTTTTACCTATATTTAGGTGAACGTAATCATCAACTTTGACATAGAACTCCGCATCCTACAAAGCTACAACCGTAGCAAAGTACTTCTTTGTCTTGCCTGACAGTTAAAGGTACCCTTCGATATGATCCTATTAAAATTATATTAACATAAAAGGTAATGACTAATCAATTCCTTTCTCATGATTAACATATATGAGCTCAATGCCGCTGCACTGTGGGTTAAAGTTCCATGTGAGTGTCTGTGTTTAACTAGGAACCAAAACACTGAAAAGAAACAATACCTACAGTGTTTTACCTTCTCTTTGTAGGGAGGAACCAAAATACTCGGCATGGAAAAACCAAAAAACTAGTAATATGCTATTATGCTTACCTTCTCTTTGTAGGTATTGTTTCTTTTCAGTGTTTTGGTTCCTCCCTTCATCTTTCAATTTTATGAATCATATTTGTTATTCTTCGAGTGTTTTACCAGCTTTGCATGTATTTATCAGCTTGTTACAATTTGCTGTATTTGGTTGGCCTATTTTATGGACTAGAGCAGGCAAATAAATTGCAATGGACATTTGCATTTGTTCCACTAATTAAAGCTCTGCAACTCACTCTATCATTCCTTTATGTTCATGCTTTGTGCTATGGGATACACTAGTTCAAAAATATCAATGATAGATTGTTCCTTTTTTTGGTTTTTTTATAGGGACGGCGTTTTAATGGAGTATCGCGCAGGATGTTGGTTATTGACTATGAAGATCGAAGTTGGATTTTAGTTGTGAACGTACTTAGATTTTTTTGGTTATCCGTTTGTTGAAGTTAAACTATTTAATATTTTGTGGTCCACGGGGTTTTTTGAAGTTGAACTAAGCTTGGATTTTTATTTTTATTTTCCAGCCGTGACGGACATGTTATTATGCACACTTTGAATTTGGATACAAATAGTTTTTTTTAACTATTTGGTGGCTCTCTATTTATGAAAGTTTATATTTATTTCTTGGAATTTTTATTTTGTATTAATTGCATTAGTTTGGCGATTTTGTGGATGTAATTGTTGTTGATATTTATAGGGAATAATATTGTGGAAAAATTTGTACAAAATTTTGGAATGACAAATTTGTATAGATTGCCCGACTAAAGTTTAATCGCCAATAGGCCCATAAGTTAATTGATTTGAAAAGACATTCACCGACTAAGAGTTTAGTCGGTAATAATTAAAACATCTTTCCCGACTAAACAATTAGTTAGCAAATAGGTAACACCTTTCCCGACTAAATAATTAGTCGGCCAATAGGTAATACATTACCCGACTAAATACTTAGTCGGCTAATACGTAACACATTCCCCGACTAATAGATTAGTCGGCAAATAAATAGCACATTTGCCGACTAAAAACGTTAGTCGGCCAATGGTCCAATCTTTACCGACTAAATACAAGTGGTGACTAAGTATTGGTCGGAATATGTTAGTCGGTAAATGTGTATACTTTAGCCGACTAAACATTTTTTGGTCGGCAATAACCTTTCCCGACCTCGTTCCACCGACTAACGTGCCGACTAAATTTTTTAGTCGGGGAAGACTTTTGCCGACTAAAATACGTATAATTGCCGACTAAAGTTTAGTCGGGAATGGTGTTTTTTCTTGTAGTGTGATGCGATTGGGAAACAAGAGAGGACGAGAGAGTGGCATATACAATGAAAGCATTGCATTCACAGATGATGATCTGGGAGAAATCCAGGTACCCCACAACGATGCTTTGGTCATAACCCTACGAGTTGGGGAATATGGCATCGAGAGGATTCTTGTGGATTCAGGGAGTTGTACAGAGGTGATGTACTACGATGCTTTCAAGAAGCTGGGCATTTGGGTCATGGTAGGCTAGAAGCTTTTAGGGTAGAGGAGTTGGAAGGAGCATCTTGATGAGACCGGCTTTGAGGAGCTGTTTGTAGAGTGTGGATAGGGGTGTGCTGAATTGGGTGAAGGTGCGAATTGATTTATCAGCTATCTAATTTATTTCGAGGGGTTTGGCATTTGAGGAGTTCCCGTTGTGGAAGGTATTATTGTTTTCGAAAAGGACTTTGCCATTGCCGGGATAGAGTCCATTACCTTTTAAGGCGGGTTCTTTCTTCTCGCGAGCACCATCCTTAAGGGCTTCTTCAACAGCCAACCCAAAATCGCAGAAGGTCTCAAAATCGGGAGACGATTGCGACAAAACCATGTAGGGGGCAAAGGCACTGGGCAAGTTTTTAGTGATGATACGTATTTGCTCTTTTAGGTCAGGCTTATTATGCATTTTGGCAATTTTGGCTCTCCACCTTTTTACATAGTCCGCGAAACTCTAATTTTCGCCTATTTTGGTGTTCTGAAGTTCTCGGGTGGTTATTTTCAGCTCAACGTTGAAATCGTATTGGGACACAAAAACCATTCCAATGTCTTCCCACGTCTTTTTCTTCAAGGGTGCCAAGGAAATGAACCATTGTAAAGCCGGGCTAGTAAGTGACTCGTGAAACAACTAAGCCATTGCGTCTTTTTTCACTCCTCGAATGGAAAGGGACCCAACATACCCTAGCAAGTGGGCCTTCGGATCAATAGTCCCATCAAATTTGGCAAAATCCACCCCTTTGAACTTCTCAAGCAGTTTTGCATTGGGAAACAGATTTAAGCGATCCATGTCTATTCCACTCCTCCTCATCCTTTCTGTTTTGAGGATAGATTCCTCAAGTTTGTTGATTTTTGACAATCAATTCTGCCACTTGGGGGTCAACAATTGGTGCATCCCCGGCGGGTGATGATTCTGGGCTCGGAGTAGATTTGGCTGGTAGGCGATCACTGATTTCTTGCATTGATTTGAACATCATGGTCATGTTCTTTTGGATATCGGCGACGACTAACTTGAGCTGACCATCTGTGTTCGTAATTGACTGCCTGAGTTGATCCTCTAAGTTAACCATGACTTGCCTGATTTCCCCTATTTCATTTCCTTGACCCACCATTTCAAATATCACCACTGGTGACTAAGCTTCTCTTTGCAAACCCACGTTTGAGCCGGACGGTTCCAATTGGGTGAAGTCCTTAAAATGTTTCAGAACTGACAGTAAATCAAAAAGGTGGCTCAAATTCTGCTCGAGAATCATGTCCATGCAATGTCGTCAGCGTCGTTTACGTTCTAAGACCTACCTCAACTCTAAATCTCACTTAAAATATGACTGTACCGAAGGTTCCAGCAGCCACGGGTAAGTCATGTCAGGCAGGTTAAATTTTGAATGTTTCGAAACCAGAGCCAATCTCCTTATCTTGACCATCCGAGACAAAGCAATAAGGTTGCCGGAACCTAGATACAAGCACATCCTAAGGCTAAATCCAGACCAGAGGGGCCGTTCGGGCACGGCGAACACCGGAGGTATCTCATACTCTATAGATTTAAGGTCTCATAGACCGTCCTAAAGACCTACTGGGGTTCAAATCTCACTTAAGAAGTGGCACAGATGACTTCCGACAATCCGGGTAGGTCATGTCAGGTAGGTTAAATCCTATTCGTTCGGGATCAGAGCCAATCTCCTTATCTTGACCATCCGAGACAAAAGCAATATCACTGTCAGAATCCAGATGTCCATGTTCTTTAAGGCTAGACTGAACCAGGGGAGCCGTATGGGCACGACAAACGCCGGAGGTATCACAAACTCCATGGATTTAAAGTCTTCTAGACCGACCGAGGGAAGGCGAAGAGTCATAAAGGAATCCTATCCTCTAGTCTGCAGAATGCAATGATGCATGAATGATATGTACGTACAGAAAAGAAAATGCACGTAAACAGGGTATATCACATAAGTCCTAACCACGGATTCCTGTCTTAGTTTAGATGGTTCTATGGTTATGTACAAGTGCAAATGCCGATTTAGGTCTCAAAAGGGTTCCCCGGACTGGAGCCAAGATGTGCTCCCCACGTTAAGTGTATTGCAAAACAGTGGTTGAACAGCACGATGGCTCATCATCGTCGAGGGTTGCAAGGTATCCTGGGAGAGCTTGTCACCGGCGAACCGGACAAGATTGTCGAAAAGCACTGGCGAGGCTTGTGCAGTGCAGAGTGTACAAGATAAAAAAGCTTTATTTTCTAAATGATATTAAAAATTTCCCTTCGAAAATGTTTTTCAAGCTTGGCTCACTTTATTAATCAATACTTTGGAGAAAACTACACAAGCGAACAATAGTAAAAGTCCAAGTTTGGATTGGTCGGATGTAAAATTCTGTTACGTCATCATTCCGTTCTTCAGCAGCGTGGAGCGTACTGTTTTGACAAACTTTTAAAAGATTGTTTATTTATGTATTAGTTTCCAAATTTTTGATTAATGCAAAGCCCCCAGCAGAGTCACCACTGTGGGCTCCCCCTCAACGCGCGCTCGAAGAGTCGCCACCCGGATTTTCTAGATGGATGATCCAAGAAACCGAGAGTTTGTTTGAGAGAAAAAGACTTTTGGTCTAACGAAAAACATCGAGACTTTGGGTTCGGGAGCCACGTTATGAATGGAGAAGGTTTTGTTGAAAAGCACCCCTCTCGCCCGGTGAAACCGATCTCTACTCAACATTTTTGAAAAGGGGAAACTTTCATAAATCTTTTGGAAAATAGAACTCTTTAACAAACAAGTAAAGGGGAAAGGGACACGGGACAAGGGAAATATATCACATTGACGTGTACGTGGTGCGAAATGTATAGTATGAAATGGATGGATAATGTACATAAAATGAAATAACAGCGTTACAGCAGTCTACCAATATTAAGTGAAACACCGCGCGACGGACCGGATGCATCGCACGGCGTAACTAAAACGCCGTGTGATGCATGTGTCTACGCATTCCAAAATCAGTTCGCTTTTACATGACAAAACAAATCATAGGTCCGCAAAACAGTTTTTTTTTATATTTCCCGAATCTCTAATAGAAAAGATGATTTACGAGACCATTTTATTCATCTTATCATGTAAAACAATGTTAAAAACTTTTTGAAATGTTGAAAGATTTAATAAAGTAAAAAAAATGATTTTTAACATGAAACTCGATTCTGAAATGTACCCGCATTGAAAAGTAATAAACAGACGAGACAGAATAACATAAGAAGAAATATGTACAAGAAATAAAATAAAGCGCGGTATAATATACTACGCCGTGCGGCGTCGTAAAATGCCGCACGATGTACCGTGTTCTAGTGCAGAAACTGTTTTTTTGTACTTTTTGAATATAAAGCTCGTTCGAGACGCAAACTCAATATAGAAAGACCGAGAAGAGCCTTGATCGGCTCCCCTCGAAGATAAATGTGGTTTAGCCCAAGTAATTTATTTATACCTTTTGATCGAAGCTTGGATGTATTTGAAGATAGAGGAATGAAGTTTGATTTGGATTGAAAATCCCTTTTGAGCTTGAATGAAGATTAAAGGATGTGAGGTTGTTTGAATGCTATGAGGTGGAGGTCCTTCTAGTTTATTAAACTTAAAAAGGTGAAGGAGAATGGGGGTATTTTAAGAGAGAGAGAGAGAGTCTAGAGAATGCAAAAGCCCAACTTGTGGGTTGATCTAGAGAGAAAAAAAATGTATATTACAATAGGTGTAAGAGGTTGTAGAGAGAGAATCAATAGAGTCCTTTTTCTCTAAGAGGATGGGTGGATTTATAGGCAAAAAAAATGCTTGGAGTGCACCCAAAGGAAAAAAAAACGTGCAAAACGTGCTCAAAACAGTCTACAAAGGAACCTGTTAGATGCTTCTCCTATCAGTATTTCAAATTTCAAAATCTCGGGCGGTGTATTGAAATCCCGTGCGGTGGAGTGATTTTTTGGGAATTTTCTGAAATGCCATGCTGCGTTTCTAAAATGCGGTGATGCATTTTGAAATACCGCGCGGTTTTTCGAGACAGCTCAGCATACTGAACTTCGCGGGGCGCCCCGGACACTTCCGAACTCGGATTTGGGCGTGGTTCGAAGCGTTGGAAGGCTTGTCGATTCCTCTTTCTAACTCAATTGGTTTCACTCAAAGACGTTTTATACATTGAAATGGGTGCCCATTTTACCATCGGTGTGTCATGAAAAAAGTTGTTTTTTTGACCAAGTAAACACGTTTTTCTCTTTGCAATCGAACCAGAGGCCACCCTACATGTTTGGGAAGGGGTTTTCTTGAGGTTTAGAGAAGGAGTAGCAAAGGAGCAACAATCCAAGCCTTGAAGGTATATCTTTTTCCTTATTTCATCATCGGGGAACTTAAAGATTATTCGGAGGTCCAGATTGGGATGCCTACAACATGCGTGTTGGAGCCACATATTTAGTGGTGGAGTTCACACAAATGTGTGGTGGCGAAGGTTCTTAAAGCATCATGTAACAGTGTCGGTGCTCCAAAAACCAATAATAATTTTTCCATATGTAGATGCTTCGTTCTTTTCGAAATAAGGAATATTACCCCAAGCATAGGGTTTTATATGTCGATTGAAGCAAAATATCCAGAAGTCCGGGTATCGTACCCAAGGGAAAAATTATATGACTTGGTTAAATTTGTAGGAGTAAGGATTTCGACTTTTAGACAGTCAACTTTGTTTTGCTTTGAAACGGTGGAAACTAAAAGGCTAAATTAAAGCGAATAAACTAGATTAAAACGCAGGTTAGGTCTAGGAATTATCAACACCCATGACTTAAGCTAAATCACGCTTTTCACCAAATTACACAATTTAAGATACTTAATTAAAGTTCTTAAATCGGAAGATAAAATGATTTGATTATCAAGCTAGCTCTAGAATTCATTTGGCAAACGCCTCAAGCGACAGAACTCCAAGCATCATGTGTGGTGAGTAGGCGATGCTCCCACTTACACATGATCAAAGAGGTTAGCACCTCAGCAATTTGACAAACAAACCCGAACCCCACATCAATTTTCAAATCAAAGATTGAAACTTTATTGGTGAAAAATACAATTTTTACTCAAGCCATGGGATGCTAATCATCCCATGACCTAACCCTTGAAACTACTCACACATGTCTAGAGAAATAAGAGCAAGCAAAAATCTAGCTAACATAATTGAAGAACAGGACTAGAAATAAACTAGAGATTAAGATAAATCGGGAATTAAACTACAACTTTAATTAAGACAAGAGTAGCAAAAGAAAACTAATTAGGGTAGAAAATTAAGAACTTAGGTGCTGGAAATAAAGAACAAAATAAGAACAATTCAAAAAGCCAAAAGAATCCAAGCTAGATCTAGAAATTGAACTACCTAATCTTTCCTACTTGTTTTTCAATCCAATTACATCACGCCTTTTTGTTCCGCGCTTGGAATATTGTCCAGATGCTCTGAAGATGCCCCCCTACGGCCCTCAGCATCGATGGCAACGGGGTTAAGCTACGCTGCTAAAGGCCTCGGCATCGATGTAAAGCCTTTTATCCCATCGATACCGAGATGGATAAGGAGCTGGGATGCTAAGCGGCTCGGCATCGATGTAAAGTATTGAGTCCCATTGATGCCGAGGTGGATAGCTCCAACAATTGGCCTTGTTCGCTACGTTGCCTTGGCTTTTGCCTTGATCTTGCCTGGTCTTGCCTTGGCCTCGCCTTGGCAATGCATTGGCCGTTGAATCTGCCTTGGCTGGGTCATGCCTTGCCTTAACCTGATCTTGCCTTGGCCTTGCCTTGGCAATTCTGCTTCACTCTCAGGCCATGACATGCCATAAGCCTTAAAGCTCCTTTATGAAGCGATTCACCTACAAAACAAAACTAGAACACTCTACGAGCCAACTTAGTTAAAAACAACTAATTAATAATTAAATTAAACTAAAACTAAACACTAGCGCACCCTTCAATACATTCTCGGGCTCTTATCACACTCCCCAACTTAAGGTTTGCTAGTCCCTAACAAAGAAAATACGAAGAAATTTAAAGACTAAGAACCTTGCAATCCATTCCGCTATCATACCTTAGAACATGCTCATCATTACCAACTAACAAGAGTACAACAATCCGGCTTTTTATTTCATTTCTACAACTCACATTTTCAGCATCCAACTAAACAAGCTAAGTATCAAGCAAGTCTAAGAGCAAGCTAAAAAGGTTTGTGTCCTCGAACAATGGGAGGATACGGGACACAAAACTTGCGAATTCAGAGTCAAGCCATATCCACCGAAAAAGTGCTTGACAACTAGGCAACAGTGAACAAGAAATACTTTGCCTCAAATAACTACAGCACTTTATTCAACAAAATTTAAAACTAACGGATGACATTTGGATAACGAAAGGAAAGCATGCCATTAACTAATCATGCAACTATCAGACAATCAATCAAAATGGAATCCATGCGCACAAAAGATCAACTAAGATCTTTTTAAGCTTTTAATGACCTTGGTTACAAAGAACAGGTTAGCAAAAATGGGCGACGGTCTATTTCTAGCTTGGTTAACTACCCGAGTGACCGCCGCCAACATATGAAATGAACCAAGTCAAGGCCAAACCGACCAAACCAACTACTAACTAACAATGTGCTATACTCAACTACGAAATGAAATGAAATGAAATGAAACAAAATAAAACAAAGGATAGAGTGGTTGGCATGTCAACCAACCTAAACCCCGACCAAGTAAGGGGAATTTCTAAGACCATCGACTTTCTATCGAATCACCACACATCATCCAATCATCAAATCATCCCATCAATCAGCCAACTCCTCGCTCTCATATCCAGCAAAATCATCACTGACTTCCCCCTCATCAAGCGGCCCTGGCTCATACTTTACCCCAAATTGCTGCTCCAAAACCGAAGTCTGCCAAGATATTTCTTTCCTCTGTGCTTTCTGTTCCCTCATGATCTTCCTCCTCTCAATCTTTTCCTTCCTTTGGCTGTTGATTATTATTGACACCCCTTGACAAAATAATTTCTTGATCCAAGACCCCTATTTCTCTTTCCTTGAAGGCATTGTAGTCAAGTAATCCCCCATTTTTGCTTGTTTACCCTTGGCCGTGTGAATCTGAGATGAGCTCTTCACATCATATGTATCATCTATCGACCCCAGGGAAAGTTCTTCCAATTTCTCATAAGCTGCCCCCCTAACTCCCTTCTCTTTACACAGACTGGTAATCATACAAGGAAATGGCATGTTGGCATTAATCAGAGTATTGGCCCTAAAATCAGGCAACTGAGTAAAGATAAACATGGCCCAATCAACTGTCAAATCATTAGCCGTGAATGCAAACAGAATTTCTCCACTCTTCCTTGTTGGCCTACTCTCTGAGCCTCGGGGATAAAGATTATAATGTATCACTTTGTTCAGGAACCTAAAACTTGCTTTACAATTCCCGGGCACATGAGGTAATGAGGCCAAAGCGGGGTCACTATACAAAGTCTCATTCACAACCTGCAAATCAATCAATTCATCTTTCCTAGGGTAATTCACAGACTCAGGAGGGGGCCTTTGAATTCTCAAATACTTGGCAATATCATCCGGAGTGATTATAATATCAACTCCTCCCACTCTAGAAACAATTCTAACAATTGGATTGCTTTCCCAATTACCTTCGGGAATTATCATGAACTTATAAAACTCAATCACAGCATTCTTATTATATCCAAGCAATTTTTCAGTCCAAAAATTCAAACCCTTTCGCTGAATGTACTGAAGCCCCGTATGATCATCGGATAATGCCTTAGCATCCACTTGCCTCTCATTCTTGAACTTTCTGCCCGTAAAATTGCTCTCCCAAGTCAATCTTTTATCCACTGCAATCTGAGCCGGAGTCCGTCTCCTCCTCTTACTCCGAGATCCACTAACCTCCTCGGGTTGATTTTCTTCCTCACTTTCTGCCATAAAATCATCCTCCTCTTCGATTTCAGGTTGAGAAGGGGTTGCCCGATGTGCGGTTTGTTTAATTCTCGGCATGGGAAGCTAAGAGGGATTTTTGGTTTTATTTTTGGATTTTCGAATTTATGGGGTAGGGTTTTTTGGAAAGTCTGATTTTTTATGGACAATGGGGTAGGGTAAAATATGGAGAGGGGAGTGTATATGAGTAGAAAAATAGGAAGAAACAAGGATTTATGTGGAAAAATACGAAAATTTTCGGATTTAAGAAAGGGAAATTGGGTTTACCTTGTTTTTGGCTTGGAAACTTGAAATTGATGGATGAAACTTGAGTATTGTTGAAGGGAATGAAGGATTTGGTGGATTATTGGGAAAATATGGGGGATTTGGTGAAGGGATTGAAGGTTTAGGCTAGGGTTTTGATGTTTAATGGTGGAAAAGAGAAAGGGGCAGTCGGGTTCAGAAAAGGTTGAGGATTTATTTTGGTTTCTGACGAGAATAGAACTGATCTACTGATGGAAACCTCTCGGCATCGATGTAAAGGGTGGCATCCCATCGATGCCGAATCTGTTAACTGCCTGCTTAAGCTTCTCTGCAGCGATGTAAACTGACGGGTTTCATCGATGCCGACGTTTTTACTGCCCAGGGGGATAAGACACTCGGCAGCGATGTAACATTTAATCCTCCATCGATGCCAAACCCGATAAGTCAAAATGTTTTGCTTCAGTTTGGACCCCAGAACTTCCAAAAATTCTCTCAACACCTCCAAAACACCTTTTTACATTGAAACTCATCCCAACATCTCTCCAAACAACTGGTCGCCTAAGTTAAACAAAGAATGGGAGAATAACAGGATGTAAAATAGGACAAGGTGACTCATATGTGGTATGATCATGCAAAAAATGCCATGTATCCTTTCCTTAGTGCGCTTTGGATTCCAAGATAATTGAAAATCGACATTTAAACACAACTAGGCATGAACATGCGATTATTCACATAACTACAAGCATTTTATTGGAAAGGTGGGAATATGGACCAAAGCTTGCTCAAAAACTTAACTCATAACTTAACCCATTCAATTTTCAACCAAGCATGCAAATTGAGAAGCACAAAATTCTTAGGATTGCTACGAATTCTTGCCAACTAATAACTATTGAGCATGCAACAAGTCATGAACAAAACTAAAAACTTATGACAAAAGGAAGCAATTGCAAGTAAAAAGCTTTATTTAATTTTTGAAAATTTTCAATTTTCTCATTTTTTTGGTTTTTCAATTTCTATTGTTTTTGAATTTTTCAAATTTCTCCAAAATTGAACACAAAGCACACAAATCAAACAAATAGCACATAAGCTAACCCCTCCTCCCAACTTAAAGCGATGCTATGCCCTCATAGCATTAAGAACAAGAGCGAAGAAAGAAAGAGTGCGCGAATGTACCGTCCAAGGGGAATGTCAACCCCTAAATACCTCGACCAAGTTGGAGGATTTTATGTCAATGTTTTGCTCCAGCCAGATTAGATGCTTCCAGGGCTCACTCCTTCGGTTCTACTAACTCGGAACCATAGCTAGTCACACAGGGCCATATCTAAAGCTTTGTCGGACTAACAACCATGGCGCTTAGCCGCACCCATGCTTAGGGCTCCTGAACGCCTCACTCACTCCGGCTTTAGACCCAATCCACCAAGGCTGGTGTGGTAGCACATAAACCCTGTACAAGACTTAAGAGAACGACTTTCCACAAAACAATTGACATTAGAACCACAGGCCCGTGTTATCCGGTTTCAAACCAAACCAAAATGAAAAGACAGAACATAAAGGAAATGCAAAGAACAAATGAAAACATGCAAAATAGAATGATATACACCACCCGATCATCACGCGATCACACAAGTCATACTTTTCTTCCCATTCCTTACCGGTGGGGTAAGAAATGGGTGGCTATACTAGACCGTTGAAAATGTGTTATGCTAGCGCCCGTAATAAAATCTATCGCTCTACCTCACCAAACACTTAAGTTCAGCTTCCCCTGGATCAAAACAAAGTAAGATACGATACAACCTAGCGTGCACTCTAGGAAATACCAAACCTCATCCATAGACCTAAACTGCCATTGATTGGGTCAATCTCGGAGTGCATAGATCATTAACGATAGACTATTACCAAGAAAGACTACTGAAAGCCCTTGTTACACTAGCACATTAGTGAAATCTTTTCATGTGATTTATCTCCAAGATTTTATTCAATGCAAAACAAATAACAAAACAAAACAAAACAAAACATGCACAACTAAACAGAAGATGTGAAGCAAGAAAGAAAAACAAATATGCCATTAAGAGAGAGAGAGAATGAAAAATTAGAGAGAAAAAGAAAGAGAGGGTTCAGCCACACGTGGGCTACGAACATTTAGCATGCCATTAAGAACTATTAGAATAAACAGAGCACTCCAAGCTACACTCTTTGCCAAAACTTGAACTCGACCATGCCATAAGATAAGATACTTTGAGTAAAGCAATTGCTGAATTCGTTTTAAAAACTTAAGTTCCACCAAGTGCATAGCCCAAACCAAATCAATTTTCAATTTGTTGACAAAATCTACAATATAAGGATGATGAACCATAAGAAAATTATCAATACCAAGAAAATCAATTTGTTCTATGATTGGTAACTTCTCAAGAATAGGCTCACATGCATCTTGCTTTTCTAATAAAGATTATAAGGAATCTACCTCAGCATCCATTACCTTAGTGGTGAGAAGATCAAGGCTTAGGGGATTGGAAGGGACAATTGCAGCTTCCATAGGTGTAACTCTTCAAAGATTGGGCCATAAGCATCTTGTTTAACCAACAACAAATACAAGTAATCCACTTCGGCATCCATTTCCTTAGCGGTGAGAGGTTTTGCCAATGGATCTTCATAGTACACGCCTGAAGTTTCAAGTATGTTCATCTCGTGAGTAAGAAGTAATTCCTCCAGGGAAGAATCAAGATATAGGAGATCGGAAGAGATAACTTTAGCGGTGAGGCGCTTCCCCCCTGGATCATCATATAGAGGAGGATCCACAAGAGAGGGAAGAACCTTCTTCTCTATCGAAGGTAGTTCTTCAAACTCTTCAAATTTTGGGGTCCAAGCGTTCATCGCACAAGCTTCATCCCCGTCTTTGAGCAAGGAATACAAATAACTGACGTCAGAAGATTCGAGAAATTCAGCCTCTTCGGCTATAAGAACAACTTCCAAAGGATCACTATAGAGCAATTCGTCCACATGTTCTTCCACAAGAGTATCAATAAGGCTCACTTCATGTATATTCTCGTCATCCCCCATTTGATTGCCCACATTAGAAATATTGACCTCCATCTTCATGTTACCAAAGGTCATATTAAGAAGTCCATTTCAACAGTTGATGATCGCATCCGTCGTGGCTAAAAAAGGTCTCCCAAGAATAACCGGAGTAGAAGTAGCTAAAGAGTCCGTTGGATTGGTGTCAAGAATTACGAAATCCACCGGATAAATGAATTGTCCAACTTGCACTAGAACGTCTTCTACTACTCCCCTCAGTGTACGAACACTCCGATCGGCCAATTGTAGAGTGACACGAGTAGGCCTCATCTCTCCCAAACCAAGTTCTTGATAAACAGAAAACGAAAGCAAATTGACACTTGCACCAAGATCAAGTAAAGCTTGTTCGATACGCTTCCCTCCAATAGTCACCGCAATAGTAGGACTCCCCGGATCCTTGTACTTAGGAGCGATATTTGTCTGAATGATAGAACTCACTTGCTCAGTAAGGAATATCTTCTTTTGAACATTAAGCTTGCGCTTCCGAGTGCATAGATCTTTGAGAAACTTAGCATATGACAAAATTTGCTTGATTGCATCCATAAGAGGAATGTTAATCTTCACTTGATTGAATAACTCATACAACTCCGCATTCAAATTTGGTTTCACCTCAAACGGTTGGGAAATGGTGCCGGTGTTGGAATAACTCGAGGATCCGGTACACTTTGTTCCTTCTCCTTTCCTTTACCATTTTCCTTTGAAACCTCTTTGCTTGCCTCCTTGGGAGATTCCCGAAGGGTTGATGTTGGACTTGAACGATCGATAAGAGGAGGCAAATAAGTTGGTCCCGGAGGCATTACCACTTAGTTGTCAACTGTCTTTCCACTCCGAAGTGAAATAATAGCCTTTGTTTGCTCGGGGAAAGTCACCGAAGAGCTAGCAAAGTGAAGACCTTGAGAGTTAGGCGGGGTGGAAGATGGTTGAGGGTTGGGTTAGGTTGAGGTTGCGTTGGAAACTTCCCTTTCTCTTGCTGAAGCATACCCACTGTAGTTGTCAACTTCCCCAACTGATTCCTGATATCATTCATCATCTGAGTTTGTTGCTCATTGATTGCAGTTTGACTTTGCAAGAGAGCACTGAATTGATCTTCCCAAGAACGCTTTGGTGGTTGTTGAAATTGATTTGCATGAGGGAACGAACCAGAAGAAGCAAACCCATGCGGACCTTGAGCTTGAGGGAAACGGAAAGCATTTTGAGGTTGCTTCTAAGGCAATTGAGGAGCTTGCGGTGGAGCTTGAGAAGAACCCCCTTCATTAGATTGATTCCAACGGAAGGTTGGATGTTGACGTGTCCCCGAATTATAAGATTGAGCATAAGGATCAAAACGTTGAACTGCATGAACCTCTTCCGGAGCAATCCCATTAATCATGTTCTTCAAAGCAGGAATGTTTGGACAAGCCTCGGTAGAATGGCCCACCATCTCACAAATAACACAAACTTCCTCCACTTGACGTACTACTTTCACTTCTTGAGATTGAGTGCTTTTAAGCTCCAACTTGTCAAGTTTTAGAGCAATCTCTTCCAATTGGGTTTCAACAGCTGTATGCTCCACAATAGAGAATTTGCCTGAGCCCATAGGACCTTGGGAGAACATCGCTCTATCCCCTTGATCGATAAATTGCCAAGACTGAGTCTTCTCAATTAAGGACTAGTAATAATCCCAAGCGTCTTCCGGTGTTTTTCCCATGAAATCTCCACCACCCTTTGTAGCCAAGAGCTGCTTACTCTCTTGGGAGCATCCAGTATAAAAATAGTTAACTCTGAGATATAATGGGAGATTATGATGCGGAACCGACATGAGCAAATCCTTGTATCTTTCCCAGTAATTATGGTAGGTCTCTCCATCTCGTTGCTTGAAATTTTGAATCTGATCGATAAGTAATTTAGTTCGACTAGCTGGAAAGAACTTGGAAGTAAAAGCATCTTGGACATCCCCCCAATTACGCAACGATTGAGGCTTCAACGAATTGAACCATTGTTTTGCTTTGTCCTTGAGAGTGAACGGAAATAATTTCAGACGAGCTTCGTCAAGTTGCCCCTGAACTGTAACAAAAGAGTGCAGAATATTCTCGAATTCCCGGATATGCAAATAAGGATCTTCCAATTCCCGACCCCTGAACTCTAGAATTACCCTCAGATACTCAGCTTTGAATTCGAATGCATTCCCAGCGGCCGGTGTTGGAATAACGATAGGCGATACTTGAGGAGCACGTTCGGGATTCAGATAATCACGAAGAGTACAAACTAGAGCTGCTTCGGCCATTGGGCCTTTGCGATTGCTATTAAATTTGCGAGGCGAAGAGTGGGCAGGATACACCCTGGCAATGCTATGGATTTTTGGAGGAGACGAAGAACGATGAAGCCGATTTGAAATTGGACTTCGGTAAACAGGCATACACAAGCAAATACTACAAACTAACTACCAACAACTATCAGACTGGATGGGCTATGCCGCCACCTCAACTCAACAAACAGAATATGCGAGGGGTTATGCCACCACCTCGGCTAAGCAATGCAATCAAATTAAACTAATTAAACTAAACTAACTAAGTACACACTCAATATTTAGCTTGGCTTCGTTACACCTCAAGTTTGACATCACAGTCAGGTTAGAGGTATCCACCAAACTAAATATAAGCTACTAACAAATAAACTACTATACTACTACTAAGAGACGAAAGCGGGATACTTACAGCGGTTTGTCGAACCTCCAAGAAAGCCATAATAAGAAATCCCCGGCAACGGCGCCAAAAATGCTTCGTTCTTTCCAAAATAAGGAATATTACCCCAAGTTAGGGTTTTATATGTCGATTGAAGCAAAATATCCGGAAGTCCGGGTATCGTACCCAAGGGAAAAATTATATGACTTGGTTGGATTTGTAGGAGTAAGTAAGGATTTCAACTTTTAGACAGTCAACTTTGTTTTGCTTTGAAACGGTGGAAACTAAAAGGCTAAATTAAAGCGAATAAACTAGATTAAAACGCAGGTTAGGTCTAGGAATTATCAACACCCTTGACTTAAGCTAAATCACGCTTTTCTCCAAATTACGCAATTTAAGATACTTAATTAAAGTTCTTAAATCGGAAGATAAAATGATTTGATTATCAAGCTAGCTCTAGAATTCATTTGGCAAACGCCTCGAGCGACAGAGCTCCAAGCATCATGTGTGGTGAGTAGGCGATGCTCCAACCTACACATGATCAAAGAGGTTAACACCTCGGCAATTTGACAAACAAACCCGAACCCCACATCAATTTTCAAATCAAAGATTGAAACTTTATTGGTGAAAAATGCAATTTTTACTCAAGCCATGGGATGCTAATCATCTCATGACCTAACCCTTAAAACTACTCACACATATCTAGAGAGATAAGAGGAAGCAAAAATCTAGCTAACATAATTGAAGAACAAGACTAGAAATAAACTAGAGATTAAGATAGATCGGGAATTAAACTACAACTTTAATTAAGATAAGAGTAGCAAAAGAAAACTAATTAGGGCAAAAAATTAAGAACTTAGGTGCTGGAAATAAAGAACAAAATAAGAACAATTCAAAAAGCCAAAAAGAATCGAAGCTAGATCTAGAAATTGTACTACCTAATCTTTCCTACTTGTTTTTCAATCCAATTACATCACGCCTTTTTGTTCCGCGCTTGGAATATTCCCCAGATGCTCTGAAGATGCCCCGCTACAGCCCTCGGCATCGATGGCAACGGGGTTAAGCTACGCCGCTAAAGGCCTCGGCATCGATGTAAAGCCTTTTATCCCATCGATGCCGAGATGGATAAGGAGCTGGGATGCTAAGCGGCTCGGCATCGATGTAAAGTATTGAGTCCCATCGATGCCGAGGTGGATAGCTCCAACAATTGGCCTTGCTCGCTACGTTGCCTTGGCTTTTGCCTTGATCTTGCCTGGTCTTGCCTTGGCCTCGCCTTGGCAATGCATTGGCCGTTGCTCTTCTGCCTTGATCTGCCTTGGCTGGGTCATGCCTTGCCTTAGCCTGATCTTGCCTTGGCCTTGCCTTGGCAATTCTGCTTCACTCTCAGGCCATGACATGCCATAAGCCTTAAAGCTCCTTTATTAAGCGATTCACCTACAAAACAAAACTAGAACACTCTACGAGCCAACTTAGTTAAAAACAACTAATTAATAATTAAATTAAACTAAAACTAAACACTAGCGCACCCTTCAATACATTCTCAGGCACTTGTCAGTAGACCCCTCTTATTCTCAAACTGCCACAAATCATACCCAAAATCTACGTTTCACGTCAGGTTTATGACGAATCAAAGACCCCATTTAAATGAGCAACCATGACAGGCCTATTTGGGTATTTTTCATTGACGTGTCTAGATATATTCAATTAGGGAAGAGATTTATGGAGGGATGGAAAAATAAAGCTAAGAGAAAATCTAGGAGCAAAACTTCCAGACAGGTTGGTCCAAAAGCAACCCAAGAGGGGGGTGAATTGGGTGTCACACTGAGTTTCTACAATTTAAAAACTACGTGCGCGACAAAAATAAATCAGCACAGCAGAAGGATGGAGTCTATTCAAAACAGACAGCAGCACAGTAATCGTAATAGATGGAGCAAGCTAAAAATCAGAAAATGAAGCAAATGCAGAGAATAGTTCAAATGATTCTTAGACTTTAATGAATGGTCGAAATCAACTAAACAAGCAAGCTATTTTATCCCAAGTCAGATTCGAAGATATATCAGTTAACTCAAGCAACATTAGTAAGCAAAACGTAAAGTAACAGAGTAAGGGAAAGAGAAATCAAATACGAGGATTTTATAGTGGTTCGGTCCGCAACTTCATGGCCTACTCCACTCCCCAAGTGTCCTACTCGGGAATTGCTGCACTATCTCCAATAGTTGTTACAAACCTCTTGCTTCGCGTGTGCTAGAGAACCTTACAACGAGCAATTACTCTGAATCCACTCCCAACTAGCTAAGACTCCGGTGCTAGTTACACCTAAACCCAAATGATTTTTTCTACCCAAAAATCACTCACAAAAATGGTTCAATCTCAGACAAGGGTGTGAAATCCCTTTTACAATATCGGTTCAAAGTTACACTCAAACTACTCACAAAAACTGTTCAATCTCAGACAAGGATGTGAAATCCCTTTTACAATATCGGTTCAAAGTTACACTCAAACTAGTGTAGGAATATTCAAGATGAAGAACAAAGTTAACTGATAGAATTTCAAGTAATAGCTCACTGGAATTTTTGCTCAAGAGATCTGTTGTCTGTTGACTTGCTCCTGCTTTTCTTTTTAACGAGAGAAAAAAAAAAAAAAACCAATTGAACGTTGAATGATTTCCTCTTAGCCATTGCATAAAATCAGCACATAATCTTTCCATCTTCATATTCCAGCAATCAATCTTCTTTCCTTACAGTGCTCTTCCAGCCGTTAGAAAAATAGGAAGAGATTTTCCTTATCTCTCTCCTTCTTCAATTTTCTTGTCTATTGGAGATAGAGATCTGAAGATGAGTACCTTTCCGTTTGTATCTTCGATTCACCCGAAAACCCCTCTTGATTATTCAGCCGAAATACTTTCCCTTTGATAGTTCTATCGCCGTTCTTGTTTTCATCGTTGATTTTCTAGGTTAGGAAAATAATTCCCTGCATCTATCAACTACTGTTTTCAAAGGAATTGCTACATAAGTCCTTGAAAATATAAGTAATGGCAGAATTAGTTCGATTAAAACACATTATTCCAATTAAGCCCAATAGACTAATTTAATCCCAATTAGGATGTGTTTCTTATCATCAAAATCTAAACCATGGGGCTAACAACAATTGTGTTCGGAGCCGTTCGATATTATATGTGAGACCACGTGCATCAAACGGCTTCGGACGCAATTATGTCCGACATGGTGTCTTGAAATTGTATTCTTAGCATTGCTCAAAATCTAACCACCGTCTCCAATATCTTCAAGACTTCTACAATAGAATACTAGGAAAAAAAGAAAAAAGTGACAAAGCATGAATAATATCCTTCTGCAAAAGTTCCTTCCCAAGGTTCCTAATTCAGTTTCCTATCGTTGTTTAAGTTTTTTTTCCTCCTTATTTGTGATGTTTTCAGCTTTCGTTTTCGTACGATTCATTCCTATTTTTCCTTTTCCTTTATATTTTCATGAAAATTCGTAGTATATATTAAACTATCAAGATTTTAAAAACAGTATGTATTAATAGATGTAAAAGCACTAACAACTCGAGATTTAATGAAATATATCTTTTTTGCCGTTCAAAAAAAAACCAACTAAAAGAAGGACTTCTTTGCTGGGTTTGAGGTTTTGTTAGTGGACATTAGACTAGGGCATAATTGATCTTAGGTTTGCTCCTCTCAACATCTTAAGTTCGAAACCTGTTTCTCAGGTGCTATTAATTCATACGGGGCCAATCGATATAAAGCGTACTCTGACTTTGATTTGCAACCCCGTCAGTAAGTGGTAGTCGAGGTGCACGTAAAATGGCTAATTATATTGTTGTGTTTGGTTTGGTATTTGTAAAGTTTTTTGAAAAATAGTAGGGGTAATAAGTGGAGAGAGATAGAGAAAGAAATGTTGAAAGTAGAAAAAATTTAGGAAAATTATTTTCAAAAATGCTTTTTGAAAAAGGAAGAGAGCACAGCATTAAACACCTGATCAGTTATAAGAAAGAGTTTAAATTCTCTCCGCCTGGGGAGGAAAACTCCACTTTTCCTCCTAACCAATGCAAAAATGCCACGTCGTCATCAGCCAAACCTTTACCGAAAGTGGGTAGTGCCCCAGCACAGATACGGCACCGTTTAAGTGTCAAAAATTCTACGGCTTTCTTAGGGCTCTCATTGAAAGACCTAGAGCAAAAAATTAATTATAACCCTTTGGGATAAAATGATCAGAAAAATATTATCTTCGCATCGATTCAAACGGATTTAAAATTTGAACACTTAAGTATCTGTTCTTCATTTGGTTCTACGTTTCTCGTAGGGCTCTCACTGAAAGCCTTAGAGGCAAAAATTAATTATGGTTAAAAAATTAAGTACTCTAATTTTTAATCCGTTTGAACTGGTGCGAATATCTCACTTTGTTTTTGTCATTTTATCCTAAAGGGTCATAATTAATTTTTGGCTTTAAGACTTTCAAGTTTCAATGAGAGCCGTAAGAGAGCCATAGAACTAAATGAAGAACAGATACTTAATTGCTCCAATTTTAAATCTGTTTGAATCGATGCGAAGATAATATTTTTCTGATCATTTTATCCTAAAGGTCATAATTAATTTTTGCCTCTGAGGCTTTCAATGAGAGCCCTAAAAGAACCGTAGAACCAAACGAAGATCAGATGCTCAAAATTTTCAATCCATTTAAATCGGTGCAAAGATAATATTTTTCTAATCATTTTATTTTAAAGGGTCATAATTAATTTTTCATCTAAGACTTTCAATGAGAGCCCTAAGAGAATTGTGGAACCAAACGAAGAACATATACTGAAGTGTTCAAATTTTCAATCTGTTTGAATCGATACGAAGATAATATTTTTTTGATCATTTTATTCTAAAGGGTTATAATTAATTTTTTGCTCTAGGACTTTCAATGAGAGCCCTAAGAGAGCCATAGAAGTTTCGGCACTTAAACGGTGCCGTATCTCTGTTGGGATACTACCCACTTTCGGTAAAGGTTTGGCTGATGACGACGTGGCATGTTTGCATTGGTTAGGAGGAAAAGTGGAGTTTTCCTCCTTAGGCGGAGAGAATTTAAACTCTATAAGAAAGTGGAGGAGGTAGAATTTGTCCACTATTGCTTTAATCTTGGTCGAAGATTCGATGTGCGGAGGAAAACGAACTTGACACGACAATTTAGCATGTCACATTACCTACGGGCTACGGCACACCGTATAGGTCCCATTTTCCATCATAGATTCCCTACCACGAAAATTCCATTCTAAGACTGGATCCTCTGACGAGGATGTCCTACAACCAGAGACTATAATCTTATTGACCAGAAATTCTTCACCTCGCTACGAAGTTAATGGTTTAAATAAGGCCTCCTTTATTAGCTTTGAGGGTTTTGTTAGTGGACATTAGACCAGGAGGCAGGAGATAATGGGTCTTCCAGTTAAACCTACTCGGGAAGAGATTGGTCTGGTGGTGCAGATCTGAGACTTAGAAATTTATTCATCCACACGGTTCCATGTTCGAAACCTATCAAGTGTTATCAACTCCTTTGGGGGTTTGCCCAATCGTCAACTTTAAAATTTTGAAATTAATCGAGGTAAGCAAACTAATTCGAACACCTGATTATGAGATACAAGGTATCCACTGTTTCTTGTCTTGGTTGAAGATTTTATATATGGAGAGGAAAAACAACAAAAAGTGGACTGAGATTTTCCCTCTTACAAACGTCCAGTATCAAATACTAGGGCTGCTCAAAACATTCGGTGAACCGTCAAACCGGTCCGAACCAAACCGATCCGTACCTTTTGGATTTTGTCCGTGGATTAATGGTCCGGACACGGATTAAAAAATTAGAAAACCGTGACTCGCGGTTCGGTCCACGGATTTTCATTACGAAACCGTGGATTAACCGAACCGGACCGTGAGATATTTATTTTATATAAATAATAAATAAATATATAAATATATGTGTGTATTTATATAATTAATTGTTAGTAATGTTAAAACTTTTTTCTACCAATTTTAGTATTTTATCTTAATAATGGGATATAGTGTAGATGTATAAAATATATGGGGTAAATCGTAGTTTTTTTTTATATAAGTTATGGGTAATCCTAATTTAGTTTCACTAGTTCGTTTCTTTTCGAGTTTTCCTAATTTCCATTTCTTGTTCAAGTCGTCGCCGCACCATTCTTACTTCTTCACCTCTTCCTCCTTCTCCTCTCTCTCTCTCTCCGTTTCTTCAAAGTAACAAATACTTTCTCATGGCTGGTGTTAAACTTAATTCTGAATGTAACCTTCTTCACTTTTACTGTGGGATATAAGTTTGAACTTTATTTTTGCTAAAATCCGTGGATAAAACCGTAACCGATCCGTGAGTTACGGATTGGATTGGAACCGAACCGTAGGACTTTTGGTCCGGACACGGATTTCATTTTGTAAAAACCGTAACTAGCAGTTCGGTCCTCGGATTCCTAGAAATCCGAACCGAACCGGACCGCGAGCACCCCTATCAAATACTACCAAGAAAATTCCATTCTAAGACAGTATCCTCTAACCAGGGCTTTAAGCCTCGCTGTCCACAAATTCTCCACCCCACTGGGAAGTCAATGGTTAGAAGTTATCCTAGGGCCTTTTTTTATGACTGAATATTAGTATCGGATTGAACTACTTATACGTCAAATCTGACCAAAAAATTCAATGTTTTGTTAAAGGATTTACGATCAAAATTTACCATGCAATGGGAAATAAAATCTTACGTCGTGTCATGTGCAATATCATAGGAATATGGCAGTGGTGTTATTAATGTGGTCCTTAATAATTCAGTGAAATTGTATATCCAGTTGCACTATATAGCATTTCACTCATATTCCCTTAAGACTTCCGAACAAAAAAGATATTCAAATTTTAGTATGGTCCTCCAGGACTTGGCCCTAGAATTTCCTAGATCTAGATAACGTTGAATTTAGACCCAAAAAATAGTCAACCAAACAAATGAAACTGTAGCCACAATGCTTGACCCATCCATATTCAGCAGCTATACCAGAAGAGAAGCTATAGAAGTCATGCATGTAAAGCGACATGAAAAATTAATCTTACCGATCCGATCACCCGTGGATTCAGATTTAGTTTCCATCTCTTTGACCTGTTAAGATGGCATTCTCTTTCTCATGTTCCAGAGTAACTTCATTTTTTAGACGTTTGCAGCAGAACCATATCAGCCCAAAAGTCAGAACTTCATAGAATGCCACAATTCTTGAGTGCAGAAGCCTATGCTTTGCTTCAAGCCTATGAAGAAGAGTCACAGCCATGGTGATGAGCAGCAATGACCAAATCCAAGATCGTTAAACACTTAAACGGGAAAGAACAAAAGGAAATGCCATGGACAATAATTAGTAAAAGACGACTTACAAAGAATTCTTGAGAAACTCCTAGTTTCAGAAATCAATTATTCTCTTTTTCATGAATTCGCACCATTAAACAGACTTTTTTAGTTTTAGTTACACCCGTGGTTTTTTCTAAGTAGGAGAGAAAACACGAAGGAAAATGGTATTTCTCCTCCCCTAATTCCTTTCGTTTTCTTAATCCCTTACTAAATTCCAAACAAAGTGTTCCATAAATAACCGCAGGAAAAAATATCCATCGCATGATGTAAAATATCATGCAAGAACTTTTAACTGCATGGTGCAAACCAAATAATTGGAAAATTTTGTGCTTCAGTGCCCAAAAATCCAAGAGATCAACACGACGATAACACAAACACAATCTATCATAACCTTATAAGTATTCGTACCTTGAAGTGAAAATGTGTACTACATGACCATGAAATGTATAAGCAGTTTCTGTGAATCAACCTTTCTTCACCAATCTTCTAGACCTGCAATGAAATCAAAAACCAAGCAAATCTAAAACCTAGATGTGACAAATAGGTGGGTCTAGGCGGGTTGAAACGGATTGTGGGTTAAATATGGGTTAAATAGTAAACGGGTTGCAACGGGTCGGGTCAAATATGGGTCAACCCAAACTCAAACCTGTGCGACCCGACCCGTTTTTCCTCCTTTTTTTTTTTTTTTTTTTGTGTGTTCCCTCCTCCTTTTCTCTTCTCCCCCTTCCTTCTTTTCCTTCTCCATTGTTTTTCCCCGATATGGGCAAAACACGTTCACAAATGGGAATTTTTTTAAAAATTACGTATATATTTTTTTCTCTTTCTTGCATATTCTACTATTATCTCGCTAATTAAACGGACCCTTAAAATAATAGCAGTTTTTTTATTTTTAAAACATTGGAAAATTATTTATGCTCATATAACTTCGCCCATCCAACATTTTAATGTTTTGTGTTTTGGAAAGAATTTGAATGCTCAAGATTGTATGCATCTACACTTTTAGGCCTCGTTTGATTCAGGGATTAAAACAGACAGGATTAAGAGTCCCGGGACTAGTTATCCTGGATTATTTTATCCTGGTACTAATTAGTCCTGAATCTTATACAATCCCATGTTTGATTCGCGCTGGATTAATATTGGGATATCCCATGCTGAGGCCAATCCCATGTTTGATTCTGTCATTAATTTTCAGGATTAATTTCAGGACTATTTCTCTCTCTCCCCCTTCTCTTAAGCATTAACCAATTTCTGGACATTCTAATCAATTTCTCAAGCAATTCAACTAACTTCTCGACATTCCAACCAAATTCTCAAGCAAAAAAAAAACTGGGCATTCCAATTTATTTGTTCTAGCAAATAAATTCAAGGATTTAAAGAATTTGGGCATTCCAAAATATTTATATCAATGGCCAAAAATTATCAACCAAAAAATATGGGCATTCTAAATTCTCAATTCCAGGTTTCAAAGAATTTGTTCTAGCATTGTTTTGGATCAAAAAGCCTTCTCAATTTATTTTCTTTTACCAATCAAAAGAGCATTTTTTTCTCAACACCCATGGAACTTGCAGCTCCTCGGCATATATCACAATACAAGTGGTATAACCTGGGCATGCTAACCAACAAGATTTGACATAACCTGTGCATTATAACATGCTAAAGCCAACCAAACAAAAAGAAAAACTGTAAACAGCTAAAAGCCATCACATAACCAAACAAAAACTTATACTAAAGCCATCACATAACATGCTAAAGCCATCACAAAAAGGCATAACATAAAGTTACGCTCCTGTTCCAAAGGTGCATCACAAAAGGCATTACATTTGGTAAAAGTGCACCCGACATTGACCAACAAAAGCTAAAATTAAACATAGTTTTAAGTTTTTGTTCCAACTAGACTTGAAATTTAAGGACACAAGTTACACAACTTCTTCACCATGATCATTTTTTCCTCATCATCAAGGCTAAAAAAGTGATCAACCTTTTGTGCATCTTGGGTGATTGCCATTCCGGCAAGGACCCTAGACTCAACTGTGATTGGAAGTTTCCTAAGTGCATCATTAACTTCGGCTCTTTTCTTTGAGAGGTCATGCGCATAACCCATCCTACCTCCAAGCATCTCAATCTTAGCATCAGACCTCTTAAAAAATATCCCCAACTTGTCGGCGAAATTATTCATTCCAGCCAAGATGTTCTTAGAAACCTTAGCCTTTTTCTTTGTCTGCTCTTCAGGTGACTTGTCAATTGTGTTCACCATGGTTGAATCACAACCGGTTTCCTTGGAAGTGTAACAA
Source organism: Rhododendron simsii (assembly GCA_014282245.1). Lineage (NCBI taxonomy): Eukaryota > Viridiplantae > Streptophyta > Magnoliopsida > Ericales > Ericaceae > Rhododendron > Rhododendron simsii. The sequence goes on from WJXA01000294.1 coordinate 54,200, forward strand.
CCCGGATTTTCGACCCAAAATTTTTTTTTTTAATAGAGTTAATATTATTAATATCATTAATAATATCCTTTAAAAAGTATTATTAGTATTATTTAATTCTTTTTCTTATTAATAATTATCTAATAGTTATATACTAATAAAATTAATTTAATCTTATTTATCTTACTTTTAATTATTTAACTTGCATGCATGTAAATCCTACCACCTCTCCCTCTCCTACCCAGTCTCTAACTCCTCTCGGAGCACGAAAACCGTCCATAATTCGTCCATGCCGAAACCCAATAGGATACAACTTCTTTAAACCCAATTCTAACCGAAACTCTCAAAATTCTCCTATATATACCATAGTACATTGACCCTAGGGCACACCACGAAAATTCTCACGCCCCACCAGTCCAGAAACGAAAGAAAAACAGGAGGAATCGAGACTCCAATCTACGGAGTTCTAGAGAGAGAAAGTGAGAAAGAGAAAAGTGGGTTTTGTACCAAGACCCAACCGAAACTCAAATTGACCGTTCCAAACTCTTTCCCCAACCCCAAGCATCCCTAAACATCATTCAATTCGGACCCAAGGTCTCCCGATCGAAGAAACCGAAGTCACCTTCTCCAAAAATTCAAGTTTCGTTTTTGATTCAATTCGATCCAATCGAGGTAGTATAATCTCTCCTAACCCTCCCTCTAAGTATATTTATTGTTTTTAAGCATAACCCATCGTCCCACATGGCCCCATGCATCGAAAACAGCAAGAAAAACAAAAAAATCCGATTCTGCATTGAACCTTGCGGCCGCAAGGTGCGGGCCGCAAGAACCAGACGCAAGGTTGCGTCTGGGCTCTCAGCCGCAAGGTTGACTAAGTCAAACCTTGCGGTTTGGACTGTTTTGTTTCGAATCCGTTTTGCGACCTACCGAACTCCGTTTTCGACCCCCGAACTATTTTTCCTAGACTTTTCACACCTCAAAGATCATAACTTGTTAAGGTCATAATTTTTTTAATTAATTATCTATTTATTAAATTATTTGTTAGTTATCGTTCAACGTTTACAAACGAAAATTTGTTACGACCTTTCAACCAATGTTTTAACACTCCAACTAATTTTTTTTAGACTTCTTACATCTCAAATACAGTAACTTGTCTAATTAAATATTTATTTTATTTAATTCACTATTTATTACTATTTTTAAATCAATTCCAATCAAAATTACTTTACGACTTTATAAACACAATTATTAATACCCGAACAATTTTATTTAGACTCCTTACTGTCCAAAGATGGAACTTTGTTAACCTCAACGTATTTTGAATAGTAAATTATTTATTATCTATTTACTTCACTTTCGGCCACTTTATTTATCGTCTTCATTCAAATAAAATCCTGCGACCCTCCAAACCTAACTTTTCACACTCAAACATGTTGCGTAGGACCTTTAAGACTCTTATCGAGGTAATGATAATTATCCTAATATTTTTTTACCTAATTTAAGTATTTAATTAGTTTTTAATCAATCTAATTTCTTAAAAAAAATTTATACAAGCCTTGATTTATTTTTTTTATAAAAACTTTTATTCGATAAAAGTTTCTTACATTATTATTAACTTATTAGCCATACAAGATTAAGGGCAACGGCCCATTCATAACAAGTTACGTGATTTCTACGCTTACTATTTATTTCAATTATTATTGTGATTATTTGTATACTGTTCCGATTTATGATTGATGTGTCAGATTGGAACCTAAAGACATGAGGTGGTATGCAAATAGAGTTCTCTTAGATAGTGCTACGTTGGAAAGTTTATTTTTAGATCTGCCTGCAGGCAGGATGTTGAGATGTGATGAGTTGGATGTGATGATTTGAAACTGACAAAGTAAGCCCAGTAATGAATTGAAACTGGTGGGTAGTCCAGTGATGATTTAAAACCTGGCAAAGTAAGCCCAAGGATATTTTGATAAAACCTGGCAAAGTAAGCCCAGTGATATTTTGATAAAACCTGGCGGGGAGTCCAGAGATGCTTTGTGATGATAAAACCTGGCAAAGTAAGCCCAGTGACATTTTGATAAAACCTGACGGTTGGTCAGTGATGTTTTCTGATGATAAAACCTGACGGTTGGTCAGTGACGTTTTGATAAAACCTGACGGTTGGTCAGTGATGTTTTCTGATGATAAAACCTGACGGTTGGTCAGTGATGTTTTCCGATGATAAAACCTGGCAAAGTAAGCCCAGTGGTATTTTGATAAAACCTGGCAGATGGTCCAGCGATGTTTTTGGTGATCATTGAATTAGTGGGAATCCTGTGGTGATTTTGATATGGTGATTAAGATAGGCAAACCCTTGTTATGATCTGAGCATGACTAGATTTTCTGCGTTGTTAGGCTATCAATCGATAATGAATAGATTTATGAGTATTGTACTTTTCTACATTGATGATATATCGTTACCTGCTAACTGTAATGTAAGGAGGGGGATTGGGTTGGATTATATTACGGGGTGAACTTTTTCACTCAGGCACGGATTGTCTGGCATCCGTGTCAGATTTTGCAGAAAATCAGGTGGAGACTCAGGACCCTGAAGGAGAGCGATACTACTTAGAGATGAATCCGGATATGGAGACTGAGCCAGTATACGCTTGGGATCCGTATCAATCTTAGAAGACAGCTCTGTTATTTTGTCTAGATTATTACTTCAAAGACTATTTTTGGTATTTTCACAATGGTTTGTAATAGATGAATCTTTAGGATGAATTATCCGTTTGGGATTTTGAATTTATTTTAATAAATTTCCAAAAATTAATATTTAATGCCTCTAATTTTATTTCCGAAAATCGGGGCGTTACAGGAAGCCTCATTTAAGTTCACTTCTGTATCAGCTGCACTCTCAGCCATCTCTCCCGTTGCTCTGTCATTCCCAAAAATCATGCACCAATCTTCATAGTAAGGGAATGACTTGAACCTTAGCCCCGACGCATTATTGTCTGTCTACGAAAGATTTAAAATGCAATGGTTATTTACATGGTTAACATGCTCTATAGGGTTGTAGTTGGAGGCACTAGATTCATTAGGGAAATGAAAAACTAGATGGTATATGACAGAAATAAGTCAAGATATACTTTTATCCTGGATAAAGATTCAAAAAATTAAAAGAAAAGAGTTGAGAATTGACACAAATAGTCAGGCAACATATAAACTTCACTATAGCTTCGCTCATGCAATTGGAAGTAAATAAAAATTAGAAGCGCAATACAAGATATTTACTGGTCTTCCTTTGAACTTTCTTTGATAGGGAAAAAAGATTACCTTGCAGTAGTCCTCCCAAATTTTATCGTCCACTACTTCTATCATATGTGTTGAGTCATTCCATCTGAACCCACTACAGCCACGCATAGCCTTGACAGAGTAATAGTTTTTTTTCCAAACCTTCAACTTAGATGAAATATGAGGACTGGCATCAATGCTAGTGCCAGGCAAAGCAACAAGTAACATTCCCTCAACTTTCCTCAAGTATCCAGACTTGAAAGAATTTTCAATTCTTTCACCTTTGACAACCATTTCCTTCATCGCATTAAGAAGTGCATCTTCCTCCCTTTGATTCCATGAACGCCTAACTGCATTAGCAACGTTTTCTTCGGCATTCCCTCCCTCCCTTGCCTTCCCTCCCTTCTTACGAGACTTAGTAGGCTTCTCCATCCCTAATATAGTCAATGCCCACATTCATTTTTACACAATTAAGTACATCAATGTCCAAAAATTCGTGTACAAAGTCACAAATAAAGTCTTACAAACAAATACATGATAAAAACCCCAAATAAAGTCCAAAAACCAAATACGACATCAAACCCACAAATAAGTATTCAAAGAATTACATAAAGTCGTACAAATAGTATGTGATCAAAGCCACAAATAAAGTCTTAAAAACAAATACATGATAGTGACATGATGTTACAAATAAAAAGGGCACTCTAATTGCCACCACGGCCCCTTCGTTCTTGCCACTCTTGATAAATATGTTGTGCAAAGGCATCCCTCCAGTCAGTCCATTGACCCGATGTCTCGACTGTATCAATGTAGTCATCGTCATGATCTTCCTCTTCGAGGTTATCGAGTTCATGTTCATGTGGGTCAACACTCATCTCTTTTCTAATGTGATTATGGACTAGACAACATGCCGTAACAATACGACACTGCGTTCTAATGGGGAAGAATGAGTAACTCCTAAGAATAGCCCATCGAATTTTTAACAAACCAAAAGTCTTCTCAATGACGTTACGGGCTTGGGCATGCTTCATATTAAAGTACTTCTCATGGTCCTGAGGAGCTCGACCATCCCATTCTTTCAAATGGTAACACTTTCCTCTGTATGGAGCTAAGAATCCTTCTGCATTTGTGTAGCCGGCATCAACAAGGTAATACGAACCTATGTATGATTGATTTACTGAGTCACCTACTTTTTATTAAGAAATATGTTGATAAAGTTACATATGTAATTAAAAAAAATGCTCAGCAGTGGGAATTTTTAGCCCATTTGTCCTAGTAATAGCATTGCGCAAGATTCTAGAGTCTGCTGCTGACCCTTCCCAACCAGATAAGACATCGATTATGTTCATATCTGTGTTACAAACACCCAACACATTTGTAGCCAAATCTCCTTTTCGATTCCTATACCTTGGTCTGACAGATGGACCAACTCGTACATCAATGTATGTGCCATCTAGTGCCCCCAAACAATTCTAAAAAATATTGCAAAAAGTTAATTATTTTTACTTAGAAACTTAAAATAACTGTACGAGTTATGTACTCAATTTCAAATGTTACCTAAAAAATTTTCCACCACCTATCATCTGTGCATGCTTGAGTTATAGGCTCAGGCTTGACAAGTAGTTGACCTTGCAGGCGTATGAAAGCCCGAAGAACATCATTGAAATGCCTACTAACAAACTTGACCGGAAGAAGTGGTGCTTAACAACTCTATTCTTATGGTAGTGCGCTATGGTGTACAAAATTATCGCAACTTTCTCCTCCAAACAAACTGACCTTGAATGGGACAACCCCCCAACTGTTTCAATTAGGTTACATAGACGCATAAAAGCAATTCCTATCCAACTGAAGTTGCTCCAAACAAGTTACGTCGCTACGAGCCTACGACGCACTAACCGATTGATGTTATCTATTTGTTCTTGGAATGGGTTTGGTTCCGTAAACCTAGATTCGTGTCGAAAGTAATATCTCTCAAGAGCAACTTGGACCACAATTATAGCCAAACCACACACCATTTTTTTCTGCCTGATCAAATGCGTCACTATGGTGAACACCTCGGTCTCCTCCGAAGTATAATCCAACTCATTTCTAGTGATATCCATCTACTAACAAATTATCAAAGCAGAAAAAAACAGTGTTCTAGATACCAGTGTTAAAACAAAGTATACTAGTGTTCTAGATTTGGACACGCCTACACTGGTATATTGCTTACTCAATATACCCGTTCGGAAGTACCATATTCTAGGGTTTCAAAAAATCAACTGAAACAGATTCTAGGGTTTAGAAATAGTTTTATGTGACTAAAAATTATTAAAACTAAAACACATGAAGCAGAAATATCAAGATTTCAAACGAAAACAAAGCAGGGTTTCTCAAACGAAAACAAAGCAGGGTTTCTCAAACGAACTCAGTTCCAGAGATCTCGAGATCGAGATCGAGATCAACATAGAGAGAGAGAGAGAGAGAGAGAGAGAAAGAGAGAGAGAGAGAGATGAACGAAGTACCAGGTTCGGATCGACAATCACCAATTTTTCTTGAATCGCCTCAGAGCTGTTCTGCTTTAGAGAGAGAAAAGAAGCGGCCAAATGAAGAAACGTGAAAGAAGTAGGGTGGAAGCGATGTATTTATATCAGTGGCATTTTTGCAATTCTTGGGAAGTTCCCTTCCGTGTTTTCTTTGTCCGGGATAAATATCCACCATCCCCCCCCCCCCCCCCCCCCCCCCCATGGTATTATATAATACACCCCATATAAGGATTAAAACAATCCCGGGATTACCAATCCCAGCGCGCGAAACGGGAACCAAACGAGGGAAAACACGGGATTAGACGCGTTTAGTCCAATCCCAAGCAGCTAATCCCTGAATCGAACAAGGCCTCAGAGAACAGGGGAAAAGCATAGACAAACGGTAAAAAAGGAAGAACAGTTTCCTTTTTGGTGGAAGGAAAAAAAAAAAAAGGTAATTAACACATTATTTTTTTTTAATTCATTCGATGTCATCTGTAGTGTTTGTATTTCCACTTTAAGGTAATAAACACGTTATTTAATTTATTCGATGTCATCCGTCGTGTTTGTATTTCCAATTTAAAGAAAGGGTCCGTCTCATCCGCCTAGTAGGCGAACACTAACTTTCTCTTTTGGTCGATGGAATTGTACTACCGCCGTACCTACCATTCTGACAGTTGACTTTGTAAAATATCATTGTCTATCTTGCAATTTTTTGTTTCAAATTTACCCTTGATTCAATTTTTCTTGCCGAAACTCTCCATAAGTCGAAAACAACCCTTTTTAGTATTTAGAATTTGATATTCGCGCTCCAATTTTTACTGATGACGTTTCACTTTATTTTAGTAATTTCATGTTAAAAGTGGATCACCTAAAAAGTGAAGCACGAATATTAGTTTCCTACTTTTTTTATTTGCGTAACAGAAACCGCCACCTCTTTTTCTCGAACAAAGTGCGCTGCATCAAAAGAAAAATAGGCTAAGTTCTGCCTAACTTTTAGCACATACCACATATCGACCCTCAACTAGACTCTGCGATGCCCAGTCTTTCTAGTTTCTATACTTGGAGTCCGTAAGTTGTACGCTAAAGGAGCCTAAAAGATTCTACGTGTCGAGAGAAAACGAATTGCAATTTTACACATTGGATCACTAGGCATGCTTATGAGCGTCGTTCGTGTTTCAATGTGCAATCTTTAGAAACAAAAAAAAAAAAAACTGTTTTTCAAAAAACGCGCTTTGTTCACTTAAAAACCATAAATACAGTTTTGAAAATTTTGAAAGAACTGTATTTACGCAAACAGTTTTGAAAATATTAAAACTATAAATACAGTTTTTTAAAACAGATTTTATGTAAAAAAGCAATTTTGAAATCTCAAAATCCGTTTACCAAAAAAATAGTATTTTAAAAGTTTGGTGTAAAAGAGTTTTGAAATTTTAAAAACAGCTTTTTAAAAACACACTTTATTTACTTACACTTTTTAAAAAATTTGAAAAAACAGTTTTTTGTTAAAAAAAGTTTTTGAAAAAAGCAGGGAAAAAATTTGAAAAATAGAGTTTTTTAAAATTAGTTTTTGAAAACATTGTTGACAGAGAGAGAAAAAAAAAAAAAAAGGGAAGAGAGAAGGTTTTATGTAATGATGGTGAACTTGATTGAGAGAGAGAAGATTTAGTTATTGGCACAATGTTACTAGTTTTAATTATTCGAAGGCTAAAATTTGATGAGTTGTTAAGAGGTTGCTAGGTTTGATTATTCCAATGTTAGCAATTTTTTGAGCAAAGGGTTATGGCTTTGACACATTTGCCTGCAACGCATAGGAAAATGGCAGTGGTACATGATGTAAAGGTTTGGCTTAAAAAGATATTAGTAGCCCTCCCTTTTCTCCCCTTACTTTACTCTTTTTACTTTCCCTTTTTTCACTAGTTTTCAAACCGTAATCATTAATTAAAGTGCTATTGAGTATTGACACAAATAACCTTGCACTGATTTTTTACGAAATCTACTTTTGAATCTTATACAAATAATCCGATTCGTTCATTAATTTTAAAATATTTTTTTAAGAATCTTGTAAGAAATCAACTCGATAGGATACATGTAAATGCTTGATCAAATTTTATAACTTTTCATTCAGAATTTTAGATTAAAATTCAGAATGAAAGTTGTAAGATTTGATCAAGTACTTACATGAATCTTATTAAGCTGATTTTTTACAAGGTCCCTCAAAAAAAATTTTAAAATTAATAAATAAATTGGATCATTTGTGTGAGATTCAGAAGTGGGTCTCATAAAAAATCTTTGCACAGAAAGCAAACTGCTTGTACTCTTCGTTTTTACGGCTTAAGCTTTTTTTTCTTTTTCTTTTTTTTGATTACCCAGCTTAGGCTTTCGAAATGTTGCTGGAAACAAGGGTTTAAACATTGAGTGGTCTGTTATAAAAAATTTTAAAAATAAAATAATATAATATAAAAACTGTAAGTGTCAAATCTAGAATTGTTGTAGTATGTTCAGTGTGGTTCTTGTGATTTCAAGGCAAAAATGGACAAAAGGTCTTTGCACATAGATTCTACTTGACAGATCATGCACATATTTTTTTATATGGCTCACCTCGGATCCCCTAAAAATGATATGAACTATTCATTTTTCTTTAAATGTTCTTTTGTGGGGTCCATTAAAAAAATTAGGTCAACTAAATATCAGTAAGAATCTTTTCAAAATTTTTAGGGCAAACCACCCAGTTGCGCGCTATGAATTCTGGGAAAAAAAAAAAAAACCTTCTCAATATTTGATTGAGTTCATTTATTTTTATAGAAATTCATAAAAAAAAATTAGAAAATAATCAATTCAAATTATTTTTGTAAGACCTAAGGTAGGTCCCACAAAATATGAACTGTGAAATAAAATTAAAGTGCATAGAACCGTCCAAAAATTAAAAAGTGAAAGAGAGAGAAAAGTAAAAAAAAAAGTAGCCCGAGTGCTTATCATAGTTCACATATACTCTCTAAGGTTAAAATCGACATTTAGAGAAATATGAGAGTTAGTGTCATAGAAATGGACAAAAAGAAGAAGAAACCGGAGTAAAAGGCTGACAAGTCGGACATTTCTGTACAATTGTTTGAAAAAATGAGGGTTAAATTTATTCACTTCGGTAAACATCTTTTTCTCTGAACTTCTTTGAACTGGTCAAGAAAATTTTTTCAGAAAAGTAATGTCTTGTTTGGATTGATTTTTGAAATTTTTTTTAAAAAAATAATAGAAATAGTAAGTGAAGAGAGATAAAGAGAAAAATGTTAAAAGTAGAAAAATCTACGAGTAATTGTAAAGCAAACAATGCATAAATTAGTTGGGCCCACTAATCCTCCGCCTGGCCGGGGAGAAACGTTGGTGCCCGCATCCACCTATCGAATTTGTTGTTTGAGAAGAAAGGGAAAAATTCAAAATACCCCCCAACCTATACACCCAAATTCAATTAGACTCCCAACCTTTTAAAAACTTCAATTTTACTCCCAACGTTATATTCCGTTATCAAAATGCCCCCTTCCGTCCAAATTACTAACGGATTCCGTTAAAGGCTCCGTTAAATAGTATTTTGATTGAATTTTAATGATCCGAGCCGCTCAATGTGTTCAAAATGTGATTTTAAGGGTACTTGTGAGAAATCAACAAAAAAAATGATCGGGAAGGGCTTCATCTGAATAGTTTTTTATTGAACCATTCAATAAAAAACTGTTCAGATGAAGCCCTTGCGATCATTTTTTTTTTCTCATTTCTCGCAAATACCCTTAAAATCACATTCTAATCACATTGAGCGGCTCGGATCATCGAAATTCTATCGGAAAAGGGGAGGTACAAACCGAAGCAAAATTCGGACGTCCGTACTTGAATAAAATCCGGATCGATCCACATCTCCCCTTTTCCAATTGAATTTTGATGATCCGAGCCGCTCAATGTGTTTAAAACGTGATTTTAAGAATACCTTCAAGAAATCAACAAAAAAAATGACCGGGAAGGGCTTCATCTGAACAATTTTTTATTGAATAGTTCAATAAAAAACTGTTCAGATGAAGCTCTTTCCGGTCATTTTTTTTGTGATTTCTTGCAGATATCCTTAAAATCACGTTTTAAACACATTGAGCGGCTCGGATCATCGAAATTCGATCAAAATACTATTTAACGGAGCCTTTAACGGAATTCGTTAGTAATTTGGACGGAAGGGGGCATTTTGATAACGGAATATAACGTTGGGAGTAAAATTGAAGTTTTTAAAAGGTTGGGAGTCTAATTGAATTTAGGTGTATAGGTTGGGGAGTATTTTGAATTTTTCCCGAGAAGAAATCATCCTTTTAAAATCGTGGCAAGTGGAAGTCCAATCAACTGACATGATTACAGTAAGTCATATCAGCTAGGACCCACGCGCAACCAAAATTGAGTCTTCATAGTATTTACCAAATTTGCTTATGTCTATTTTAAGGTTCCGAACTTTTAGACTTGCCTGTTAGGATGCCATGTGTCCCTTATAAATCTCAGCCCTTTGTCAAACTTGCGCACGGTTTCCTCTTTCTCTCTCTCTTCCATTATGCATCCCCTCCGTAAAGGATTGCGGCTCAACATCAGTGACTTCAGATTCTATTGCCAGGTCATCAGTTAGTTAGTAGTAGTTGATTAGACTCTGTTAATGAGGATTAGTTTTAATAACAGTTGTATTAGTGTGTTGATCAGGATTAGTTGTAAAAAGGCATATAACAGCTTCTGATGCACGGGGAATGAAATGAATTGGAATATGGTTTGAGTTGCACTTTCTCTCTCTAGTTCTTGACTACTTCTCTCTAGTTCTTGATTTGTTTCTGATTTCGATTCAAGTTCTGAATATTTTCTCAGCCTCCGTTTAATTCTCTCTCGTCTAAAACCCCATCTCTTTTCAATTTTCCGAAAATCCATGTCTCTTAAATCCCCATATTTCCATGTCTTGGTATGTAGCCAAACTTGTTCTCATGAATCAAATAGTGTATGCTCGGTTTTGGTTCTGAATTTCTGCAATTATAGATGTGGGTGTGTTTTTAATCACACAAATTGTGATTTTAGAATTAGGATTTTATGGGTCAGCGTCCGGAGTAGATTAGGGATCTGGGTGATGAAGATTGGGTGGGGGGTGGGTTGGCTTGAGATTACCCTTAGCCTTTGATTAACTGGTGGAGAAATTAGTAAACTAAACACATACAAACAATTTACCAAAGAAATGGTTTTTTTCCAGAGAGCTAAAGAGGAAAGGAATCACTGATCTTTCTCATTTCCATTATCTTTTAGAAAAGTCTTACAGCCACACACACACACATATATATAAACAAGATTTTGTTCAAAAAAAAAAAAAAAGAAGATTTGGGCCTTGGGCTAACTAAACAAAACACATAATAAAGGAAAGGGAATGACTTCGGTGTCCCCGGTCATTTTGTGGACACCGTAACTTTTGGCGTAACAAAACCATTATAAGTATAACCAAAACCCATTATAAGCATAACAGAACCATAACAAAGCATAACCAAAACCATAGCAAGGCATAACTTATTTGTTATGCTTTGGTTGGGTTTAGTTACGTCTTGGTTGTTTTTTTGGATATTTCTTAGTTATGCCTTATTTGAGTTTTGTTATGCTTGTAATTGATTTTAGTTATACTTTTAATGGTAAAATTATGCCAAAAATTATGCTCTTAATTGTTTAGTTAGCCCAAGATTTGGGCCTTGGGCTAACTAAACAAAACACATAATAAAGGAAAGGGAATGCCCAACACAAAAATACAACATGACCCAAAATATTAAGAGTTGTATCAACAAGGGGACAGAGGATCCGAGTCCATGTCTCAAGTAGTATCAGGCTCTGAGGTAGGTTGGTCGAGGAATATTGGGTTTCCTGATCCTATGTGATCATCAGCTACAACTACAACTTGAGGAGGACCAGTTTCTGGTTCATCTTGTCCATGGTTCTGGACAATACAAGTGATAATGAGAACAGGAATCCCACGTAAGACATACCAAATCCAGAACAGAAATCCCACCAACAGTTGGAAAAGAACACCGTGCCAAGGAGAAAGACCAATGATGACAATGTACCCGAACCAAAAAAGGGGCTGCGGCAGAGAAACAGACCCCAGCAGCAAAATAGCCACGGAGAAAGAGAAGTCTCCGGGTTGAACCCGGATACGTTCTGCGGTCACGGAAAGAGGAAGCTTGATTGACGTGGTGAGGAAGAGCATTAGAATCACAATGGCAAAGAACCAGCTGTTCAAATCCGTGTTCAAGTCAGTGAGGTATCCAGGTTGGTGGTGTTGGAGGAGGAAGAGGGTGAGGTTGATAAGGGCTGGGACAACAAGGCGCAGGTCAAGGTTATACATGCTGATGATTTCTGAATCCAGTTTAAACTAGCCTTACTACGGAAGGTATATAATGAGAGAAATGCTGTCTATATATCTCCATGGGCGGGTGTGTGTCGGAGGAGCAAAGTTTAGGTATATAGTGAGAGAATAGGTCTCTAGTATTTATAGCCACAATCTCCCAGCCCAGCCCAGCCCAGCATATACATATATGGATGATGATGTCAAGTGTTATTGGCTCACATTGCATACACGGTAATAATTAACCTATCTTTTTCGCAAATTAAGTTTCCAGGAAGTTGCCCATGGGGCTGATATCTTCTTCGACCAGAGCCATCCGGTGTTCACGGCGGATTCCCAATCACCGTACGTACTCCACTAAAATAAACACACGTTAAAAGTGGTTAAAGAAGGTATATGCATGGTATAGGAAAAAAGATGAAAAAGGTGGTTCATATATAGGCCAGTCATTTGTGACAATGCGGGTCCTGGCTAGTATTATTGTATTGTATTCTCTAAAATACAAATCTTAGTCATTGGGACTAAGGAAAAGGTGGTTACATCCGACAGTCATTTGTATTGTTTAAAATACAAATTAATCTCACCACCTTACTCATGACTTTTTCTCTCTCATTTCTCTGTCCGCCAGAAGCACCTGTTGTTACACATTGGGATGAAACAAATCAATTGAGTGCTTTATTGAACGATTGCAGGTACTGACCTCTTGCAACAGCTAGGTGTGACTCAAATCAAGTATATAGCTTTCGGGAAGGCAACGCATGTGCGGGCCGGTTGGCGCGCAATTCTACAAATGGAGTTTGGATTTCATGTATTAGTTAATATGTCTAGTTGTATTTCTATTCAATTAAGGGTAGATGCCCAGAGGGTTTCATACCCTACACTAGAGGTGACAATCTCAACTTATATTTTTCTAACCCGCTTTATTCGCCCATTTATAACTCAATTCAATCCGCCCATATTACGTAACGGGTTAATACGGATTCAACCTATAAAAATCCATATTTATATGGGTTTAGATGGATTGAAAATGGATTCAATAAAAGTTTAAATTAAAAAAACTCATTCTGCACAATAGTTGTTTTACTGTGATGGAATCGCATAACTTGTTTTCCGAAATGTCTTTTTCTTTGATCTCATAATGGCCTACAATCTATTATAATTAGACTTTATGATAGTGATTTACGGTTGAGATGGGCCCCAACGTGCTGGGCCCGAAGTCAAGTGGAAACTTTTCTCCTTTTCATGTTATTATGTTTATAGTGGGAGCACTGGGAGGTTGTCTTTTTCACGGAGCGGTGCGATCACAGCCGTCTAATCGCGCAATCAATGGTTGAGATTCATTTTCAATTCTTACAATTGATTTTCAGTTTGGACTGTCCAAAAACACTTTGGACGGTCACAATTAGGTTCCACAACTTTTTCTTTACAGAAAAAACAGTAAAAAAGTTTTTCTGTTAACAGTGGAGATAGTTGCCAAGTGCCAACTCTCTTTCTCTCTCTTTTTTATATTGGGTACGTATTTAAAGTGTTTTATTTTACCGTTTGAAAGAAAAGTTACTTTCAGTATTTTCGTAGGTGGAGATATAGTCATTCGTGCACCTTCAAATAAATTTGGACAAAATGGTGGTGGGATGTTGAGGTTAAAAAGTGAATGTGTTAGATTGATTTAACATACAACACGCGACGAAACTGAATGGACAAAAATCCACACAAGTAACATAGACACATACGAAATTTTTACTATATCATTTCCGAGTACTCGAACGACATTTTCAAGCCAACTCGGCCTTCGACTCGTCTCATTGCTATTTGTTATCCGTGTTGCTTTTTGAAGCATTCACAAACTAGACCCATATTCAACCCATACCGAGGGAAGAATAGAGGAGAGGAAAGAGGGAAAAGAAGGATAGGGGGAAATAAATTTAAATAAATAAATAAATGAAAGAAAGAAAGAAAGAAAGAGAAAACGGGCCGGGTCGGGTTTGGGTTTGACTTGACACTTATTCGACCCGATCCGTTTCAACTCATTTACTATTTGATCCGTATTTGACCCGCACATATTCGATCCGTGACCCGTTTCAACCGGACCCAACTCGACATTTGCCACCTCTACCCTACACTCATCTACTCTACTACTTAGTTTCATTTAAAGTCCGCTGTTAAACAAAAAGAAAAAAGAAGAAGCACCTGTTGTTTAACTCTCTTTTTTCGTTGGAACATCCCTGTTGTGTAATGAAACTGTCATGAATGCCCACTTTAATAATGTTTAGAGATGAAAAATTTGTCGATTTTGATTTAATTTTGTCTTTAATTGCTAATCTTTTTTAGGCTCTTGGCCATAATTTTTCATCTTTCTAATTATGTTATCATTGGTGTTCCCTTAATTTGATTTGGAGGTTCTATTTGTGTCACTCGCACAATAAGTCTTTTTCCAGTTGCATTACACGATGGATTGTAATATTTATTATTAATGAAGTTCTTACTCTTCCGCAACAAAAACAAATAATTAGGAAAAAAATTGATGCAATACTTAAAAAGAGTTCAATTGAGACAAAAAAATTAATTAATTAATGTAATAAAGCTATGCCAAAATCTCTCAAATCTCCCAATAGGATTACTTGGGGGGCTAACTGTAATTTATCCTAAACCAATCTAACCAATCAGTCTTCTTTCTTCCCTGAGTTCACTTCAGGAGTTCAATGCAATACTCAATTGGGAATACATCTAATGTATCCCCCTGCATCACTAGTGAGGTTTTCTGTTCCAGCAACTACAACGCCAATCACAGAGCCGGAACTCATCGATGGCAGCAGCTCCCGATGAACCGGGAGCCACTACCGACTCGACTTCAAACACTGACCATTTTCATCCGAGATTGCTTGGAAGTAATCCAAAAACATATCTTCAGCGTCCCCCAAGTTTATCGATTTCAGATATGTTCTTACCGAGGAAAACCTCCCAGTCTTCATTGAAAAAAATTTATCATCAGTTTCGCCCTAATCTCAAAATAAATAACAAATTTGTTGTCCACGGGATCTTCCGATCCATCTTGAAACTGTTTTTTTTTTTCGCAAACTACATGGCCAGCAGTGAGTACTCTACAACACTCCACGATAAAATCGGACCCAGATCCAGAACCCACAATCATTCCTCCAATTTCTGCGAACAAATAATGCATAGATTTAGTAAAAAAATCTCTGTAAAAAATATACTATAATCAGAGAAAGGTGAGTGAATTACTATGTTTGGCTTCAATAAGAATCACGCCCGAATGAATTCTTTCAAGCATAGCTTGTGTCCATTGGTTCATTGAGTTAACGAGTTGATTGAGAGCCGCCGTCGATATGCAAGGTCCGATGCAACATCAATTGCACGGACCTTGCATATGCAGTAATTCCCATCATTCAGCTTGGCCAGGAAGGGTACTGGGGCCGAGAAGAAGGATGGAGAAGAAGGGTTTTGTGGCGGTGAAGGAGGGGTTTGTGATGGAGAAGTACACAAGAGATTTGCGAAGAGAGAAAGAGCTTTGACTAAAATTTGGGATTACAAAGCTTTGAAGTAGTGTGGGCAAATGAGGCCCTCACCTATTTATACACCTAGGGAGAAGTCTAGAACTCATCCCAACTATTCCAATCTAGAAATCTGTACAAATATCTATACAAGTCTAGAATTAGGTACAATAATCTAAATTTTTCTAGGAGATGGTTCTCGAAGGTTTCTAGACTCCTCCAAGCTTGCTTTAGATCGAGAACTCTAGAAAGTTTTAGAAAAACCTCCAAGTCTTGATGGGATGCATGTGATGTGTTTGTCAAAATGCCTAAGGGTATTCCTAATAGCATAACCAAAATTGAATAGCCAAAAGGTCTTCAATGGTTCATTTTTGTCCATAATAAAAAATAAGGGGCCCAATAAAAAGTTAGCAATTTGGAGCACTACAATGGTTCACTTTTGTATGCGGGATCCACTAATTTAAATTATTGTAAAAATGTTGCTAGTTTTGATTATCCAAAATGTGTGGCCCGTGATCTCGATGTGAATCCTTCCTCCGCTGGTTCAGGGATCGCCTAGCCTTCTCTTCTAACCTGCACAGTGAACGCACGACTAAGACCTGGCCGGGGTTACCCGGCAAGGCCCTCCAGTGAGAGGATAAGTATGTACAGAGAGAGAGAGGAAAGAGACTAGGGTTTCAGGGTAGGAATTCGTATGTACCTCTCAGGGCTGTCATCTTTTAATATTTATAGAGTCCCCTTGACTTGCTCTCCAAGTACGGGCATGTGCCTTGCTGGAGTCGAAAGACGTCACCGTGAGGTCACCAAATGGATCTGGTAACCGTTTTGGTATGAGCTGGCTCTTTTCACGTGCACTCATGATTATGCTTTGGCATAACCGTCTCAGCGCGTGGAGAGACACGTGTCAACACAGCTAGCCGAGCCCCACACTTGGCCGAGCCTGGTGGGCAACTCAGTTGAAGGGCTCTTCAACAAAGCCGTTCTCCAAAAGGTGGCCGAGCCAGGTGATACACTCCCGGCGCCGTGCATAAGGTGAGCGCAACGCACCTGACGTGCGAAATGGGTTTGTATGAAAAAAAGTTTTTTGATCAGTATGGAAAGAAGTGTTGACCAGAAGCAATAATAAAAGAAGTAGAAGTGAGCAGCATACGAGTGGAAAAATGCACGTAAGACTAAAGAGGGTATAACCGTGAACGCGAAGTAAGTTTCGCGGCACTTAAAGAAAGTGTCGTGGTATTATCTCTTGCCTTAAGTTGAAAATAATTTGGCAGATGGTACACGCCCTGTAAGCTTTACGTACCTCTGTATTTTTTATCCTTAAGAGATAAGAGAATGAGCAAGGAAGAGAGAGAAGGGGAAGGGAGAGGGGAGTAGGAGAATCTATTACACTTTTTGTGTATCTCTATATTTATAAATTCTTTTTATTTTTGGTCAAAATATATTTATAAATTCAAG
This sequence comes from Rhododendron simsii, assembly GCA_014282245.1. Taxonomy (NCBI): domain Eukaryota; kingdom Viridiplantae; phylum Streptophyta; class Magnoliopsida; order Ericales; family Ericaceae; genus Rhododendron; species Rhododendron simsii. The sequence continues at coordinate 71,296 of WJXA01000294.1, forward strand.
GAGTCAATTTTCAAGAGTGTATAGGACTCCTTATGTGCTTTTAGTGTCCACTTCAGTGGCCAATTTTAAAGTCAATTGGAGATGCTCTTAATGGTCTTCTAATGCTACACGTCAGTGGCCACACATCTCCACCACCATGTCTATAATTCATCCTCCTCCGATTTTTGGTCCAAGCCCTTTTCTATTTCTAATAGGATTTTGAATTCAATTCCTAAAACGAACCCACTCAACCACCCCTCCACCCATCTGTACCTCCACCTGCTTCCTTACTCATCGACAAGCGAGCATTTCATCTCCAATTTGTCTTTGTCCTCTTTTGGATCTCAAAAACCAATCAATTACTAATAATCAATTGATTGTACCCAAAATCCTCCAAGCTCTCGGATTTCTCTCTAGACTAGAATTTACAATTAATCACACTCGGTGAGTAAATGAAAAACATGTCTTACATATGGATTTTTGGTTTGTTAATGGAGCATGTTGTAGATAATGGAATGGTGAGGGATCTAGGGTTAGGATTTACGGTAGAGCTGCCATAGGATGAGGAAGAAGAGTTGAAGGGGAACGAAGGGAGATGGTGGGAATTATTACGGACACAGTGGCGGAGCCATTAGAAACACAAACATAATCCATTAAAATAAAATAAGAGAGTACATCCATACTTAGCCATACTGACAAGACCAAACAACCCATACAACAACAGCTCAACACATCCCGGCCACAACTAAGAAACAACAAAGACCCAGCATAATCAAACAAACGAACAAGGCTAGACAAACACACCACTACGAACATCCGAAGCACGCCCTCAACGCTGACCAAACAACTAACGATCCCTGCAAAACAAAAATAAGGCGCAAGAGACAGATAAATCAATGCAAAGCTTGGCGTTAAGGGATACAGTAAGTATGAAGGTTGCCAATCACCCATTCTCATTTACGTTTTGCCCAATAAGGAATTCGCATAGCCTTGTCATTATGCCCACCAACTTTGCCACTATCAACCTTCTTCCTTTTTCGAGTGCCGAGAGTCTTAACAGTTGTATGGCCACAGTCCTCTGATCGATATCTTCATAAAGCCGTAATTCTCTTGGATTGCAGATTCCGAGGTCCAACAGCAGTGTCGAGCACATCTTCAATCCGATCAGACGAGAGAGAGAGAGAGAGAGAGAGAGAGAGAGAGAGAGAGAGAGAGAGATTTTATCCGTGGAATTGCACAGTAAGTTCACCAATGTATGGATTTATATATAACTAGAACCTTGATAAATATAGTTGTGAATAGGTGCTGTAAATTGCGGGTTATGACTTAATACAGAAGTGCCACGTGCAACAAATTTTCTTTTTTCTTATTTACAAGCATATACTCCGTTATCTCAACAGCATAAGGCTCTCTGCCTTAGTTAATGTCTAACGTAGCCGACAACATAAGCACCATTTGATCACACCGTCATTAACAATCAACCCAAGATTTCATTTTTCTGTCTTCAACCAATTTGGCATAAATTGTGGATAAATGGACTTGGCAAAAATGTTCGCCAGTGGCCAACCACCAGCGAGGAACAAACCAGCCTATCTCAGCCAGAAGTAAGCTAAGAGTTCATAAACCAAGAAATTTCGAGGGTGCACAGAAAGATTGATTTTGCATAATGTAGCCCAGTCGACCGTCAAAAAACAAAACCAACGCATGGATAATCCAATCATCCTTTGCTACCCAGGAAAAAGGAAAAAAATAAAGTCATCCTCATAAGTATACTCTTGACATCATTACATTTCACCAAACTACCATCAAATTGAACTTCCCAGCCACCATAAGCACACTCTTGAACCTGATGATATATCCCAAATCCTGAAATAGCTCGAAATGAAGTTGACGAACAAATTGAAAACAACACATCATAATTACATTGTTTGTCTCAACCTTTACTTTCGTTATTTTGTTTTATTCTGCCTGTAATGAACGCAGAATGGTTTCCAGAACTATTTTCGTTGAGTGAAACTTTGGTAGTGCACATTCTTAGCAGTTAAATTCTAATATGGGAATCAAGAAATTATGGCCTTTGCAAACTCACGCCGTTTGACCATGGAAAATGCATTTGGACAAGCCAAAATACAAGATTCTAGGGACTTGTATTTTGATCCTCTGATGAAATGTGTTTGCTAGACTATGCAGTTTAAGACATACAAACAACTGCTATACTGAGTTCGTACAAAAAAAAAAAAGTTTAAACAAACATACGTTGAGAACGAGGCCTATTTTCCGTTCCTGAAATCCAATTTGGTATGATTCTCATTTCAAATAGATCAGAGAGTATATAATGCCAGGCCTATTTTCCATTCCTGTATATATAATTTGGTATGACTCTCATTTCAAGTAGATAAGAAAGTATACAAAGTCACGAGGAGGGCTCCAGCCGTTACATTGGAAACCATCTACAAGACATGAAAGCAAGTGATCTTTCATCCAAACCTTCAAAACCCTTTGCCAGGCACTATCATAACTATCAAATAACTACTCAAAATGATACCAAGCCTACATGGAAAAGGCAAATCAACTGCATAGCAATTACAAATCAAAAACACTATCAATTAACCAATTGTTCAATCATTCAAATAGCCAACCAGCCTTGACCTACAAAACTACCCACTGGTCCAGCTTTACTTCTCTGAAGAGCTCTTCTTTCCAAAGCCAACAACTGCAAACAACAATTGTGCACCAGTCATATGTTAAAAATTAAACAAAAGGCTTCTAAGTATAGGGCTACTCTAAACATCAAAAAGTTTAAACCCAAGTTTTCACCATGTGCACTTAAAGTATAAACTACAAAGCCAATGGTATTAACTGATTTGTTCTTGCATTTAACGAGTACTATACAAATAATTCATGACGAAAAGGACCATATGGTTGCCCAAGCCCGACCTCATACTTTGTTGTCGACTTACTTTTCAGTCATACAAGTACAAAAAAAAAAAATCCAAAGTTCAATCGTTCTTTTAGCTTGAATAACATCAAAATGTAAGCCCGGTTATAGTGCTTTATGATTAGCACAGTCTAATTCAAAGAAAACAACTTCTCCTTGCATTTTTTGAAGCAAAATTTTCAATTGAGTCCTTGTATTTTACTTTATCCAAGAACTCGGAGCCCATTCCGCTAAATTTTGGTTTTTTGGACTTTTTAGTTGAGATATGCAAGGAGAATGATCTTGAAAAGCATGAAAAGTCAAAAAGCCTCAAAAGTCCAAAAATGCTCTTACTGGAGTGGCACCTCATTTTAATCTCTCTTGCAACGTGATAGTTCAAAGATAAGTTTTAATCAACTTTTTACTTAGCAAAGGGATCTAGGGTTAGGATTTAAGGTAGAGCTGCCATATGATGGGGAAGGAGAGTTGAAGGGGAACAAAGGGAGATGGTTACTTAGGACAGAGTGGTGGAGCAAGGAACAACCAGCCAATCTCAGCCAGAAGCAAGTTTAGACTACGTACCAAGAAATTTTGAGGGTGCACAGATAGATTTTGCAAAATGTAGCCCAAACCAATAGACCATCAAATCACAAACCAACCCAACGATAAGGCCAATCCTCCTTTGCTACCTTGGCATGATAACAAAAATGTACATCATACCCAGAAAACGGGAAAAAACAAAACAAAGTCTTGTGTCTGCAACTAGTTTAGCATTATAAACTCAAAAGTAAAGATAGTCAACATTACATTTCTCCCAACTACCATCAAAGTGCACTTTACAGCCACGGTCAGCATACTGACCTGAAAGCTCCCCCTAACCTCAAATAGCACGAGAATGAACAGTTAACAAACAAAATGAAAATAACACATCATACTTACATAGTTAGCCTAAAAGGCTGCAAAAGTAAAAATATTATCCGCAATTTTTTTGCTTATAGACTATCATACAAACACAGTTTTTATTCAACTTGAATGCAACAAGCAATTAGTACAAGGGGAAATTAAGGGGTATTTGACTATTTGTCCTCGAGTGAATGCTGGGAACCATAGAAAGGGAGTTGCTTTAACAAATAATTAGAATGGGTGCAAGGACAACTAATTTTAACATCATAATTTCATTGGCGACTACGAAGACTTAAGACTAAACTCAGATGATAATGCCCAAACCCATTCTTATGATCAGGTTAGCTGAGCTGACGTAGGAACAAGCCTCAAAAAAGCAGAATTAGACAGCGAAACCCTTGATTTAAATCCAAGACCCAATATCTTACCCTCGCCTTGATCACATATTGGAACGCTCGTGTCAATAGTATGCCAAGAGGCCCAAGACAATGCCATATGATGCACAATATAAAAATTGAATATACTGGGGCAAATTTAGTTTACAAGGGATGAGCATACTTTCAGTGCATCACAATTTTTATGAGCAAATCAGCAAATGCTTACCAGCAGAATGGTGACAAAAAGAAAAATATATTTCTGATGTTCAGAATTGGTCTCACTGAACAAACTACTCAAGGGGTGGCATATATCCTTTGACCATACATTAATGTTTGGCAGAATGAATGAATGAATGTTGACCATGAAGTCTTGCAAACATACAAATGGTAGAGAGAAGGACCTCTATCTTTGAGGGAAAGAGAAAAACATTAAGAAGCCTACATGATACTCCTCTGTTGAATAGTCACCACGTTTTCTTATTACCAACAAGAAATAGAACTCCTTCCGAGAATGCTTAGTGCAAATCTTTCTAGTTTATATAGGTAGTCCAAAGATTTGATGTTGGAGGGTTGCATTAGGTAGCTTAGCCAATGTAGAACTTCAACACATAGGATCGTGTGCCGAGCTCGAGCCCAACATTCACAGGTCGTTCTGGTGTATTTTTTTCACGAGCCAAGCCCGAGCATGTCAAAGCTCGACTCAGCTCGGCTCATTTGCAGCCCTACTCACAGATAAGTCTAGCACTAGGAAATCCAATGAGGCATTTCTACAATCAACATGATACAGATGAAGTAGATTGGTAGGTAGGCATCGAGCATAAAAGTACAAATACAGAGGTTTCAAACTCGGAAAGCCAAGAGATGTATAACAAATAAGTTAACGTAGAATAGAAAAATCAGAGAGCAAGTGAGAATTCTGCACCTCGCGACAGAATTATGAAAGAGAATTGGACACTGCCCTGCACCTTCACATACCCAGCTCGATGTTCAGTTGTGATAAACTCAAAATAGGGCATATGTTGTGAATATCTTCTATTAACCATGTCCGAAAAATAGCCATAATTTGTTCAAGTCCTGAGCATCCAACGCAGGTATTAAAACATTTATAAAAGTCCCCATCTAGCATAGATGGTGTCAAAATCTAGCCAAGAAGCATAGAATCCAACTGGCTTTCACCCTTACTGAGAATTCTCTAAGGAAAAAGCATAAAAACTCATTGTCTGGTTCCTTTTGAGATTGACTTCCAGTCTGAATGGAGAAATAAAGACAGGGTTTTCTTATTCCAGAACGAGGAAGATAGGTTCAAGATTGAATTCCATGGAGGAAAAAGAATGGCTAAAATGGGGTTAAAGAAAAAGGAGAAAAGATAATGGATGATTAATTCAACAAACTATATTTAATATCTTGAGATAGTCTGGCCAAAACTCAACTAAAAAGAAAGAAAAGAAGATACTTTGAAGTGGTAATTAGTAATTACTCCGAAAAGGTAGGAGACACACAGATGGTTTGCAGTGAAATAGTAAGCTTCTCATTTAGTGAAGAAGAGGATAATATCATATATGGCCAAAAATCCTCTCTCCAACCGAGAGAACTGAATTAATATTACTATGAAACTCTATACCGTTCACAAACTAACTGCTCAACACTCCATCAAGGTCTTAAGAGAACAAAATCTTACACTATTGTCAACACATCTTTGCAAGAAAAACAAGAAGTTAAGCCCAAACCCAAACTATTTGGCCGCTGAACAGTTCCACTTGCACATTCCACAAGCAACATCGAAATTACAGCAATAATATGTAATAGCTCCACAATTTACCGAAATTATACGGAATGCGTAGAGCTGTAGATACATTGGTTTGTGTTTGTACGGAAAACAGAAAACCCATGAGCACCTGCAGTTGGAGACTTGAATAGAGCTGCTGAGCGGAAAAAGATGGAGCAGACTAAATCCAGTTCCTATTATGTCTTTGCCCTCCCTCTTCTCTTTCTAACCAGTTTCACCTAACTCATTTTCCACACCCACTTCTTTCTCTCACTTGTGTTTCTTCCTGTCCTTCTTCTCACTTATTTCAGCTCACTAAGCACCAACCCATTGGTCAAGGTCTCGTCCCCGTCTACTCTCTTCTCTTCTTTACTTTTTTCTGCTGTTTTCTCAGCAATAGAAAACGAAATAACTAGAAGGAGAATAAGAACCCGAGTTCTTATTCTGCTGTTTTATCTGTTTTAGAATCTCAAATACATAAGGATAATTAAAACCCAGGTGCAGCTACTTAAGGAAACAAGATATCATATTTTACACTGCATTTTACATATAATCAGATCGAATCAAAGGTAACTAAATAATTGGATAATTAACTATAACCTAATCGAATCCAACAGAACAACCCAGGCAATACTCGTAAAGCGGATAGAATGCTCAAAATTGAGGCATATGAATCAAAACTCGGTCAAGCCTACGTTTTACGCGTCACATGTTCCAATTCCTATAGCTGACTTCCACAGCAACAACCAAAAAAAAACCCTTGAGAGCAAGAATCGAAGCAGCTTATCAAAAAAAAAAGAATCGAGCAAAAAAATCAGTTAATCCAGCAGTAATCTTATTTCTTGCTAGGAAAATCGAAACCAAAGAGCTGATATCCCCAAAGCCAAATACAGTAAAAGCGTACATTTCTAAACCCTAGAGCGATACAGTAGGAACGAATCGACGCGGACTAACCTGATCTGGAAAGAAACGATTCGGTTGAA